>QTSX02000829.1:0-258643 GCA_014839935.2 Entomophthora muscae | reverse complement strand
TAATAAGAATAAGGTTTTGTTTATTGTAGAATATTGTGATTAATATACTATATGGGGAAAGCCACAAGGTCATAAGGGGATGGCATAGTGGGCAGTTCCATGTAAGGTTTGAAGCCAAGGAATAACTCATGCGGGGATCAGCAAGTCAAATTGGTAGTGCTCCTAATTAGGATAAAGTACCCATCATTCAATATTGCCACCAGATTAATTCATGTTGTTAGATACGTCAAGGGGCAACTCATTGAGCGCCCCCTGTGTATTATAAGATACATTAGCAGGCAAGTCTGGAAACTTGGTTGTAACATAAACTGGGCCTACTAGCACCTGCTGGGTGAGATATGCCTGAAATGATCTTCTGAAATCCTCTTAATTCATCTCTGTTGTGCTCTTTGGTGCAGCCAAGGGACATAATATGAGATTCTAACAGTAGGATTGGGTCCATACTAAGCTAATGGTTAGCCTTCAGGGATGAATAAGGGATTTACTTTCAGTCCTGGGAATGGTAACTATCAGAAATATCCTCTGTACACCAATTTGGAGATGGCGCCAAACTACATTAAAAATTACAAAGACAAAATATGGATAGAGCTTATCTTTATTGGGTGAATCTAATTGATTCTTATATGGCAGTTGTTTACCATAAAGCACTAGAAGGTCAGGTAGATCACTGGCCACTCTCATAAGTGGGTCAAGGATCACCCATGTCAGCAGCTGGGATGCAAATAAGTTCTTTAAATGATTTGGAGCAAACTCTTTTTTGAGTTGAGAAAGGGAACTGAAAGATTTCACACCCAAAATGAAACTCCACTATAGGCAAAATTGATAGAGCATGAATATTGGGATTCACAGCATTGCCCCCATCAGATTGGCCTTTGGGGGTATACTTGATGAGAAACTTGGCATAGACCCATGCAAAGGGGCGTCCTGTGAACAGTAGCTTGGCAGTGTATTATGAGCCCCACTTAAAGGTTACTTCAAGAGGACTGATTCATAAGTAGTCAAACTTGTAAGCTCTTGCTCCTATTTGGTGTTGATAGTAGAAGACCATATCTCCTACTCAAAACTCTGGGAGGGGAGGTTGGTCAGCATTATCTGGAGTCAACTCCAAAGCTTTTGTCTTATAGGTGAAGACATATGCAGAAGCTTATATGTCAATTATACAACTTATCAGTCCTTTGGTATGGTCCTCAGGATTAGAGGAGGCATCAGAGGTGACAAACTGCATTCCTAAGAGGTAGGAAGTGGTGGCTTTCCTTCTGTATAGCATGGCAAAAGGGAATAACCCAGTAAACCTGTGTTTGCTGAGTCAATATGCAAACAGAGCAGCAGGAAAATATAGGTCACAGTTGGCAGTATCAGAGTAAGTTAGCTTTTTCATGATAAACACCAGTGCAGAATTAGCCTGCTCTAAATCTCCATTAGTGGATGAATTGTATGGTGCAGAGAAGGATTAGTGAGTCCCAATACTTATATCACTGATGTCATCAATTGAGCGCTAAAATTTAATAAATTATCTGAGAGAAAGACTTGTTGGTAGCCATGGCACTTTAAGATGCCTTGTAGAACAAAATCAGCAGGCATCTTAGCAGTAATGTATTTAGTGGGTCTAGCTTCCACCCATTTGCTAAAATGATCTACTGAAATCAGTAAGAACCTACACCCAGATCTGAAGTTGGGGAGAAGTCCTACTGTTTCAATGCTAACTGTATGGAAGGTGTATTGTGGAGGCACTAATTTAAACTCATGGGAGGTAGTGCAAGGCCTCTGTAGTTAGCAAACATGACAGCTAGCTATACATCTTGGATCAACAGGTGCAGGTTTTCCCAATAGTAGTTTTTCTAAAGTAGTCATGGGTCTTGGCTATTCCTTTATGTTCTTTTTCACAATGAGATTGCAGGATAAGGGATAATTTTAGGCTGATGAAAACATAAGGAAGATACTTCTTTTTCACCTTCTTGAACAATTGTTGATCATGTATAAGGGTATATTGAGATAAATTCTTTGGAGCCAATTGATTATTGTTGGTTTTAGCCTCCCATGCTGAAGGGTTACTAATCAGCACATACAATTGATCAGCTTCAGCAGAATAGAGGGCCAGGATAGGCATTTGTGAAAGACCATCAGCATTTTGATGTTGTATGCCAGGACAGTGTAACATTGTGAAATCATAGCCTTTCAGTCAAAGGGCCCACAAGTCAGTTGTCTTTCTGGTTTTTTCAATTGCTGTAACCATCTGAGAGAGGCATGATATGTGATAACAGTGAAGTGTGTACCATAAATTTAGTGGAAAAATTGTTTGAAAGCATGAAGCACAGCTAGAAATTCTTTTTTCAGTCACATTGTAGTCCTTCTCATGCTTGTTGAGAACCTTAGAGATGTAGACTACAGGGTGACCTATACCTTTATCATCAAGTTGTGCCAGGATAGCCCCAATTTCAAGGCCACTAATGTCAGTATAAAGAATGAACTCCTTGTTTTTATTTCAATATACAAGAATAGGAGCCTAATTCAACTTCTTCTTTAGGGTTTCAAAGGCCTGTTATTGACTAGCAGCTACTCAAAGATAACATATTGCAGCAACTGGATCAAGGGTCCACTGATGTCTGCAAAGTCAGGGATAAACTTTCTGTAATAGCCTATCATGACCAAGAAGACTTGAAATTCTCTCGAGGAAATGAGGGGAATCATTTTGTTGATTTCTTCAACCTTCTTGGTCATGGGGGTATCCTAGTCTGAGTTACTTTGTGGCCTAAGAGCTCCAGTTGTTATTTAAAGAAGGCACACTTGAAAGGCTTCAGCTTGAGTCCAGCTTCCCTGATTTGAATAAAAATCTCCTTGAGATGGTCAAGGTAATCAGTGAATGTGGCTCTAAACACAGTTATGTTTTCTAGATAAACCAACACACATGAAAGCTTCAGATCACGCAAAATGGATTTAATTACCCTTTGAAATGTAACAGGGGTGTTCCAGAGTCCTTAGAGCATGTGTGTAGGTTCAAAAAATCCTTTGGACATGACCAGGATGGCCTTTTATCTGTATTCAGGCAAAAATTAACTTGCCAATAACTAGATGCTATATCAATGGCTGAGAAGTACTTGGAACCTCTCAGGCAACAGAGAGCATTGTCTATGCACAGCAAGAGGTATGGATTCTTTTTGGTCAAGGAGTTCTGTTAAAAGCAATCTATTACTATGTGATGACCTCCATCCTTCTTTTTTAGGATAATTAAAGGGGAGGCAAAATGACTTTGAGAAATTAAAAGTAGCTCAGCATCCAACAGTTACTTGATCTCTTTAAGTACTTGGGCATTCTCTACTTGACTCTGTCCATAGGGTTTAGCTCAAAAGGGGGAGAATCACCAGTGTAAATCAGGTTTATGACACCTTTGGTAAAGCCATAGTCTGTACTGTCTTTAGAAAAATTTCAAAGAATTAGTCAATCAGGTAAATAACTTCCTTTTGCTGTACAGGAGACAGCTGAGGAAAGTATTCAGCACTGAACAAGGGCAATACTTTCGGCTCATTTCTGGAGAATTGAAATCACAGAAGGTACTAAAATGTTGCAAATAGAGGAAATTGGGAGCATTTATGAGATTTATATAACAAAATACTTGATCTCTAGTGATATTAACATGTACAGGCTTCAAATCAGCTATAAGTAGTTACATGACATCCTTGTGTGAAGATTCTAGAATTCCTGGGCAGAGATGAGGTTTGTTGAGTCCCAAGGATGAAGGGGAGTATAGTTTCAGAAAGATATGCTCAGGTAGTTCATACAAAATCTTAGAGTCAACTATGACTTGCAACACAGAAGGTATAGTTACTGCTGAGGTATCCAAGAGAAGAACCCCTTTGGCAGAAGGGAAAACTGGAGGGGCACTTCATATCAGATAAGTTAGTGCAGTAATTTAGCATGAATAATCCAGAGGGATATTCTAAGACACACATATTGAGGTGTTTATCAGGCATCTTGATGGGTTCCTCAAAGATTAGATAAACTTCCTGCCAAAGGATACAAATATATCTATCCTTTAAAATGATAATACCATTTTATATCTTGGAGGAACTAGATAACAACCAGAAAATTGTAGCTCTTGTTATCTAGTACTGCAGTTGGAGCAGCAAGAAGCAGTTTACCAAAGCGCATAGGAAGGGCTGAGTAAGCATCAATGGCCCATGTCATGGACAAAATACTGTATCTTAATACTGATGATATTTAATTTCCAGAGCTAGTTTGAGTTTCTTTAATAACTTGAAGTGCATAACATTGAATAGGGATCCAGTGTCATGGAAAGCTTTGATCTTCACCTTTTGGATGGACATCTCTACCCTGGTAGTAGTACATCCAAAAGGAGGAAGGGTAGCCAAGACACCTTGCACCTCAGCTAGCTCCTTGTCTTGTTTCTCTAGCATATTTTTAAGGTCAGGGAGCTCCTTATAATTTTTTTGAAGGATGAGCTATATGAAAACATTCTGAAAGACAGTGCCAGTCACCTCTGCGGCTTCTTCAGAGGTTTCTACCAAGACAGGGGATCTTTTGGCCTGTTTGAGATGTGGTATTGACATAATTTTCTTGGCTTTATCAAAAGACTTGGCAGTAGTAGTAGTCTTCCCAGAGCGTAGTTTGTATGAGAAAGGTATGGTTTTTGGTATAGCTAGGACAGAGTATCCATAGGCATAAGGCTTTTCAGCATTGGATTACTCCATGTTAGAGTCATCTGAAATGTCATGGAAGAGAAGAAGAATTGGAGGGGAATGCAAATTGGATGCATAATCAGCAGAGGTAGAAGGAGATGAAGGGGGAGACTGAAAATATTTGTCAACCAAGAGGTCTCTTGTTGTGAATGCCAATATTCACACTATTTTGATTTTGCCTTTGTTGGGTTATGTTGAGGACAAATCCCTTGCTTTTTCTTTTGCTCCTAAAAATTGGTCTATTTCCAAAGTTTGAAAATCATCTGTTTATCTTCTTTGATTCTTTGCAACTCACTTGCCCCACTCATACTTGTGGCAGGTGATCCTATTGTCCTTGTATTGTTTTGTGATAACCACAAAAAATATATAATCAATTTCCATATCACTAATAGAATTAAGTTCTACTCATATTTTTGTCTTTGCGTTTTCAAGTACTTTGGCGCCTCTCTTTAGCCACACTTATTAGAGATTTATTATTTAGGACCACAAGTTAATTTCATCACCTTCCCTGTTGACTAAGTGAGACTTAGCACAAATCCAATCCTAAGGTTAGGATTTCCCGTTGTGTGTCTGTACCGTGCCTCAGAACACAACAAGGTAAATAGGGAAGGGGAAGAGATTCAACTTCATGAATGGTAGTGTTAATCTTCCTGAAAGAAACTATACATTTTTAGAAATCTAGTCATTATTTAATTATTGGTGTTTAACCTAAACAATAAACAAAATATGCAGTTTAGAAACGGTGAAAATAAAAGAAACCAGAGCTGAAGAGTAATTTAAGGTGATTAGACAAAACCAGAAGGTGAGAGCAAGCAAAAACAGCAAATAAGACCAGAGAAATACGCCTGAAGCTTAAAATAGAATCCATAAGAAAAGCAAGCGGAAAAATGGTTATGAAAGGTGAGTTGTTTGTTTTAACTTCTACTAACATTTAAACACAAACTTTAAGAACCGTGGGAGAGAAAAATAAGGTATTTGACTTTGAAATGAAGTTCAAATTTCGATCCAAAAAAAGAAAACCATCTTTCAAGCAAATTTGCTTAAATTAAAACATTTTTATAAGATAAAGATAAAATAGATAACTGAGGTCCAAGTAGAAGTGAAGGAAAAAAAATAAAATCCTGGCAATCATGGAGGCTATAAGGGTAACAATCCCAAAAATGTAAACTAGATATTATACAGTACATAGTATCTTAAATTGATTATAATAATCTAGAAACTATACAAAATGTAATGGTATGTAATCATATTAATTAGTGATCAACAATATAGTGATTATATGGTTTTATTAGACTATAATCATCTCAATAATCTATTATCAAGCTAGTGAACGTATGGTGTGTAATCAATTAGATCTGTTTAAAGGATTATAATGATATTTTATGGCCAATCAGCATATTCTCACAATCTTGAGCTCAAAATATTTAAGCCCAAATATAGATTTTTAGCTCTGATAATTGTCAGGAGGTGTCAGGGATTCTTTCCCTGACTACCTGACTCTTATTGACAGCCTTGGGAAAAATATAGCTTCAAACCAACACCAGAACAAAGATTTTGAAGACACCCAGTCAAAAACACAATACAACAGTATTAACAATAATAATTGGCATTTGGAAACTTTGGGGAACTGGATTCAAACTCAGGACGCTTCTAATGAATGTATTGTTAGTTCTAGATCAACACAAAGCTTTGATTTACCTTTTTAATACCTTGTAATTCAAGAGGTTTTTGCTTTCAAAATGCCTTATAAATTCAAAAGTGTTAATAATAAGTTTGTAAACCTCACTTACCACCTTGCTCCTGATTGGCTGCGCCTAGCTTTCCAAACAACCAGTGAACCGCTCTCTCTGCTTTTAGTGCAAGCTCCGTACTCTTCACTATTTGATCTTCTGCTTGTATACCGCTTGATTAGCATGAACATTGTGAGATCTTTCTGGCTCCTCTACTTACACCAGGTTATTTTGAGAATAATTAAGCAATTATTTAAGATGCACTTAAAACAAGTGTATTTAAAATGATTAACTCAGCCATTATTTTCAAGCTATATAAGCTCTAAACCTTTCTTTAATTCAAATGTTCCAACAATAAAGATTATTCCACTCCTTGCTACTCCTCCATTTTCTGATAAAACACATTTTTTGAAGCCATGATAGGAATTCTATTCCTATCCTGGTTTCTAGTTTACTTCTTTCCAGTGGTGTTGGCCTTGGAAAATCCAACTCCTACAACCAGCTGGTATAACTCCTCCCCAGATAACGCCCACCAGAAGGAACCCCTTGCCCATGGATGGTTCAAATATCCTTCTGGACATTGGGGACGTAAATTCCACTATGGCTGTTTGTTTTCTACACCACCTACTGAACCTACTCTGGTTAGACCTTACACCTCCTTTTACCTCTTGATGTATTTGGTGGGTTACTATCTACTTGGACAATTCAGTTCTATGTTTGGAAGATTTGCTTACCTAGGACACCTTGGACATCTTGCAATGGTCACAGTTCCTATTGGCTCAGTAATAGCAGGTTTGAATGTAGGGGCTTTGGCCCATCAGCTAGGGAGTTTATTCCCTGCCAAGTGGGTCCCTGACAGGAGGTGGGTTGAAGATTTTGAAATTTTTATAATTTAAGATCTTGGGATAGTAGATGAGTTAAATATCTTATGGTGTGGTTTTAAACCACTATTTTTATATTCTTGCTTTTTATGTATTATCTATTGAATACAGGTTTACACCAGGGAACTATTAAATATTTGATCATCATTGTTTTTCAACCCAAAAAAGTCATGTTTATAATTCTCAACTCTTATTCTGCCTGTTTAAATTTGCCATATCAATTGATATACTCAAAGTAAATTTATTTTTAATTCAAAGCAAATTTTTAAATATGCCAAATACTGAAATCAAATTTGACAATCTATTTGGATAACCCAGCCAAAAAATCTTAATATTTCAAAGCAGCAGAGTCAACCCATCAACAAGGTTCTGACTAAGCGGGTTTATGACCCGGAATCTGACTTCCCAGTGACCCATAGCCAAACAAGGAAGTCAACTCAAATTCCTAAAAATAGCAACATGAGCTAATGGTCTTATTTAACCTGGAAAGTCCACCATTAGGCTTTTGGTTAGCAGCCTGTCAGGCTGCCCTTGGGAGGGCAGAGCTGTCAGCAGAGCCACCAAGTTGCTGATAGGCTTCTGGATGAGTGATAGTCTGGTGCAACAAGAAATGCTGCTGGGGTGAACTTTGGATGTTTTGAGGTGAAGCCTTTATAAAGTTTTTTATATAAAATTATATTTACAGATGTAAAGTAGTCCTGAAAAATTTCTGATGAAGGTTAGATCATCAAGTTTAAAAATAAATTAAGCTTCTTAAAAGCTTAAACTCTTGAGTTTGATTGGCTTAGAAGAGTAGATAACAACTTAAGCATTCAGGTAAGCCTTCACTAAACACAATACTAACTTTTTTAACTCAAAATCTATAGATTCACTTCAAACTTAAGGTAAGCTTCAAAATATATAAATAATAATAACTGTTTAATCATAGTAGATCAAGGATATTCAAGGTAAGCATATTTTAAAGGTCAAAGCTAACTTTGATTTAAAAATTTAGTAAATTTTTTAAAAAAAACAAATTCAATTCAAAAAAATTAGAGCTGCAAATCAGGTAAGCTTTTCATTAATGTCAAAACAGCAAGCTTGACCCGCCAGCAAGGTTCCAAACAAGCAGGTTTGTGACCCGCAACCTGATTACCTGGCCACTCAAAGCCAGACTAGGAAGTCAACTCAAATTGCTAAATCCAACAACATGAACAGATGATGATCCCTTTTGGTTGACACCTTATTTTGGTGATTGACTCATTACCAGGATCAAGCCACCCCCTTCATCATCCAGTTGTGTGATCAACACAATCATGTTCCTGTTATCCTTTATTCACATTGACTATATAAACACTATCTCTCAATAAAGATTATTATCTAGCTTATAAATATTTTTCCCCTTGTAACTCTTCTAAAACAGCACAGTTACGACATTGGTAGCAGAAGTAGGTTTTAATCCTACCTTATCTTGAAAAATTCTGCCTGTTGCCCGTACTTGCCACAGCCAACAAATCCTTGACATAATTACGTCTGGCCTCCTGCTGGATTGGACCATGTACACCCCTGGTGCCAAGATACCTGATGGCTTTGTCCTGTACCGGAACACAATGATACCACTACCCGCCTTTAACACCATGTTGGCACAAGGTTTTTTTCAGGCACCCTCTTCTATGCTGCAACCAACCAACAAAAGCACCATGCCCACCTACGTAGCCCAAAGACTGCAAAGCGCTGCCTTGGAACCTTTTGCCGGGGCCAACAACAACAACGCTACCACATGGATCCAGTCTGCCCAGAGCAAACTGGCCCATATGGAATGTTCACAGAGATTTTGGATTGCGGAAATCTCCATCTGACTGACCCACAACACTGGTACCTGGTGTGACAGATGGCACAAAGAACACACCAACAATAACTGGGATACCTTCAAGCAAGACTTCTTAGCAAGATACATGCTTAAGGACACAGCGCTCATGATCATTAGCCAAGTAAAGAACCTAACCCAGACAGGCACCGTGAAGGAGCTCTCCTGTGCCTATGAGGAACTCCAATTTTGAGCACCCTCTGATATGGGCTTTGACACCCCAGCCACACCCCTCATGAACTATGATGCCCTTAAGTTGCATGTAATGAGACATGTGAACCTAGACCAAGTGATCAACCTGCAAAGCTTTTACCGCAAAGCGGAGAAAGCAGAACAAATATACAACAACCTCCATAAGGCACAAACTAGAAAACAAGAGAGATCCAAGGATTCTCACACAGGCAGGCACTCCACTTGACCACCCCTAGAAACAACAGGAACAACACCAACCATAAAACCATAAGCTCAAATGGACATGGGAATGGAAACAATGGCGAGTCAAATTGTACTCATTTTCATATCACTGCCACGCAAGGCAATCAAGATGAGGAAAAAGCCCAGGAGAGCATTAAGCAAGCCAAGCTCTCCCCACACAACTCCCAACTCGCCCAATGATGAGTACTAACCTGATGACGTGGACCAATTACAATGATCCAAGTACTCTCACAGGACCCAGTACTGACACCATTTCCAGACATCCCAATAAACTGATGTCCTATCCTTTCTGTTTTTGCAGTTACACAGGCTCAGCACTCCTCAACTTGGGTGCAGATTGAACCCTAGTCAACAGCAGCTTTGTAGATAAGTTCAAGCTAGCCACTAATCCTTCACCAATTAAAAATGTGGTCCTAGCTGATGAACATCACATTGTTGTGACAATGGAAACTGCCCCCTTCTCTGTCATTCTCAAGAACCTACATTCCACCATCCAAGGCCTTGTCATTGACTTTCCAAAGTTTGAAATTGTACTGGGTTTGGATTGGTTACAAAAGAACAATCCTCACGTAGACTGTGCAACCTCAGTATTGACCATTAAGCATAAAGATGTAAACCACCAGATCTACCCTGACTCAGTGGACCAACTCCTATAGAACCAAATCTTTTTGCGCATCACAGAGACCCTGGACAAAAAGAAAAACCTGAAGGCAATCAACTGGGACTCCTGCCAGTACAAGATCATACACTTCAAAGATCACCAGGATACCTCCACACCTCAGGATTGCAAAATTGTGGCCCTTGATCCAGAAATCTTCAAGGAAGCTCTACCCAGGTTACCCCCAGAGAAACACATTCAACACTCCATCCAACTCAAAGGGGCTATACCCAAAGCGCGTCTTATCTACAGGTTGACCCCAAACAAAGACAACACCCTATGTGCCTACCTCAAGGAAGTGTTAGAGAAAGGACTTATCTGCCCCTCACAGTTTCCTTTTAGGGCCGCTGTATTCTCTGTGGCCAAGAAGAAGGGTACCTTCAAACTGGTCACAGACTACCGAGCTCTAAACAAAGTTACAATCAAGAATTGTTACCCATTACCACTTATTGACAATCTCTTTGATGCCTTGGGAGGAGCCAAAGTCTTCTCAAAGATTGCCCTAACTGCAGGCTACAATCAGATTCATATCAAGGAGGAAGACATCCCCAAAACAGCCTCTCACACTAAATACGGCTCATATGAGTGTGTGGTACTCAACTTTGGTATGTCAAACGCCCCCTCAATCTTTGTGATCTTCATGAACAAAATGTTTGCTACACACATAGGAAAGCATGCCCTAGTCTACCTAGACAGCATTATTATCTACAGCCCCTTTGTGGAACAGCACCACAAAGACCTAAGGCAGTCTTTGCTACCCTGGCACAACACAAACTGTTGGCCAAACCCTCCAAGTGCCAGTTCTTCCGCAAGCAATTACCCTTCCTGGGACACAATCCCAAAAGAAGGCATCAAACCTGACAGTAAAAAGATACATGATATCTGCAAGATGCCACCACCTAAGGATAAGTCAGAGCTCCAAACTTTTCTTGGGGATGGTGGCCTATGTACGCCGCTTCATATCTGACTGTGACGTCTTGACTGCCCCCTTATCCGCCATAACAGGCACCAAATACAAGTTTGTGTGGACTATCCAATGTGATCTCTGTTTTAGACATCTCAAAAAGAAGTTCACAATAGCTCCTATCCTGCAATACCCCAAAAATGATGGGGAATACCAAATGGAAACCAACACCTCAGATGCATCCATTGGGGGAGAACTACAAATCAAAAGTAATGATGATGACTTCCTGTCTGTAGCTTATGAATCAAAAAATTTGACAGATGGCAAGTGTTGATACCCTATCCACGACAAGGAACTGTTGGCCATTGTACACTTTCTAGTCAAATGATGTTGTTATCTAGAATAGCAGGAAGAATTCACAGCATTAACCAACCACAAGTTGCTCATATATTTCAAAACTCAAGCAAATCTATCTTGCCGCCAAGCTTGCTATATGGAGACTTGGAGAGATTCAATATGCTCATACAATACAAACCTGGTCCAGAACTTGCCATGGCAGATGCTCTCTCACGCCTATATGTCTGTGCCACAAGAGGGAAAAATGAGCTCAACTCAGACTGACCTCTCTTAGTGCTACGTACAAAAGACAAGGGTTTCCCTCCTGGTATAACCAACATAACAAAGAAAACAGTCATCAAAAACAAGCACCTATTTGCTGACATGTACAGGATCCTGCACAGAAATATGTCTAACGGTACTATCATCCCATATATCCCCATGCACCAGCAAGTAGACACCATCCTACGATATTAAAGAGACCTCAGATGCACCAAGAGTCAAAACCTATATGAGTTTTTTAAACATAAGGCCTGGTGGCCAACCCTATATTGTGACGTTCAGGAAGTCCTAGACCAATGTGAGGTATGCAAGAAATTTGCCAAAAAGTGAAACCCCTGCAAAGTCAGTACTACCCATCTGCACACAACTACCCTTCAAGGTGTGGGTCTTTGACGCCGTTGGCCCCATGTCAGGGAAACACAATGATAAGAAATACATCATCACTGCCATCAACTTTGCTACAAGATGGCCAGTAGCCCAAGCAGTAAAGGCGTACACTGGCAATGACATATGACAATTCATTGGAAAAGAGATAATCAGCAAGTTAGGAAAGCCAGAACTCCTGATAATCAATGGAGGGAAAGAATTGACCTCCAAAAACACCAAGATATACCTTGCTAAAAATGAGGTCAAACATACTGTGACAACACCATACCACCCACAGACCAATGGATGTGTAGAGTGGCTTAATGGCAGACTTGTGCAAGCCTTAGCCAAACTCACCACCAGGAGACCTGAAGACTGGTATAAGCAGTTATCAGCTGCATTACTTGTGTTCCAAACCCAAGTGAACAGATCCACTGGGAAAAGCCCTTTTGAGTTGGTATACAGCACACAACAAAATATCATCCAAGCATTATCAGGACCCAAGCTGGAAATTCCAAGCAAGGTTCTCCCTTGTTCAGATCCCCAGGTCATACAAGCTAACAGTGATCAAACAGAGAAGGAAAACAAACGTCTAGAAAAGACATTTGTCCCCATACATAATAGACATGAAGTTGGGGACAAAGTTTGGGTCACAAAAATGATAAAAGCAAATTACAACCTGAGAAAGTAGGTCCAGCAATCATTCTAAAGGTAAACAACAATAACACTTACCTTGTGCAAGGACTTGGGAAGCGCAAACAAGATAAAACCCTGCACCATGATTGCCTGAGACCCTGTAAAGCAAGACAAAAACAACACAAAACCACCCTGCCCACCACAGAACAACAGTTAGTCCAGTATGGTGCCTGTGGTCCTGACAACCTCCCTGACAACCTACCCCCAGAGGAGACCAACCTTCAGTTGGGGGGTATCAAAACAGCAGGCTTGACCCGCCAGCAAGGTTCCAAACAAGTGGGTTTGTGACCTACAACCCAATTACCTGGCCACTCAAAGCCAAGTTAGGAAGTCAACTTGAATTGCAAATCCAACAACATGAACAGATGATGATCCTTTACGGTGGATACCTCGTTTTTGGCACTTAACTCATTACCAGGATTAAGCCACTCCCTTCACCATCCAGCTGTGTGATCAACACAATCATGTTACTGTTATCCTTGATTCACAATGACTATATAATCACCATCTCTCAATAAAGATTATTATCTAGTTTCTAAATATTTTTCCCCTTATAACTCTGCTAAAACAGCACTCTTACAACATTAAAAATTACCAACTTTCTTTCTGATTTAGATGGAATCAGTCCAAAGCAGATCTTGGGGTGGATAAGTTATTTTTTCATCAATTTTTACTAACCTAGATTAAGAAAATCCATATTTTTGCCCTGAGGTTAATCATGGAAATGGTAGGTAATGTTTTAAATCACTAATATTTTTTGACCAAGCTGTATTTCAGGTAACTATTTTCAAAAATAAACCACTAATTTTCAAAGCTTTTTAGATAGGCTTAGTCTGCAGCAGATCTTGGGGTTGGTAAGTTTTATTTTTACTAATTTTCCAAAGTAGATTTAAAAAACCAGACTTTTGCCCTGAAGCAGATCTTGGTTTGGTAAGTCATTTTGTTAATTATTCAACATTTTTAAAAAATGCCCAGTTTTTACTGCAGAAGATCTTAGAGTTTGATGAGAACTTTGTGCCAACAGCCTAATATTAGTTTTTATCCTGAAGTTGCTCATGGACAGGGTAAGGTTTTTCAAATTTCAATTTTACTAACCTAAATTTCAACCTCAAGATTTTGGCTTGAAGATGATATTGGGTTGGGGGAGGTTTTTAGCAAATATTTTAGCTAATTTGTGTATAATGAGTATTTCTAGGATTAGTATGATATATATATTTTCTAATCATTTTTGATCCAACTTTTGCCTAAAAAAATACTTTTAATCAAGTAAATATTAGAATGAAACTTTTCACTTAATTTAAAATTAACTATTATCTATCTTTATTATTTTACTTTTATTTTGTTTGACTTATTTGCTTTAAAAATCTACTTTTTGTCATTTGCAATTTTTTACTGCCAAAAACTGTATATTGTTATCACTCAGGAATTGTTAAATGGTTTAAGCAAGTCCTATGCTTAGATTATTTTATTTATGAATCTGAAAGATAGTTTTTGGCAACTTTTTTTTAGCTTTAAGATCCAACTGACATTTTTGCAAAAATATTTTTAACTTTAAACTGTCAAAAACCCATCTATAATACTTAAAAGAGTGTTTTATTATGATGCTTTTATTTTGATTGCATTTGCCTTATTATTATAAAGATCTCTATATTCAAAGCTAAATAGTTGTTTACTTATCAAAAGATAATACCTCAAAGAATCAAGACATCACTAAAGAAAAATATATTTAAAATGGCTTTTCTTCCTGATTTTTTTGGTTTGGATTAAAAAAATAAATATGCTAGAAATTAAACCCAGGCAAATGAAAAACTATTAAAATGTTTTAGGAAATGTCCACAACTAAATCAGATACTGCTAAAAGTATAAGCTGATAAGTGGCATCTAATAGCATAAAAAATAATAATTTTATATATACAATAAAAAAGATAAACATTACAAAACAAAAATTATATGAAAAACTGAATCAAACATACATATTTCAGTTAAAAAAGAGTATTATATGGTTTTGACTATAGCCTACATCAGCTATGACAGAGAAAATATATATATTTATGCCAAATGCTTAAAATTTTAAATAAAGGTATTGGATTGTTCTTTGTAATTAAAAAAAATTTTGAAAATAAAAAATTATTTCAAAAGTATTGTAGTTTCAAGATAATTTAAGAATTATTCAATCTCCCATTGCTTATATGTCAAAAGTATAATTCATAAAAAAGGGGAAAAATATAAAGAAAGACCTTGCTGATAGAGTAATAGAGATATTTGCATAACATCTTCTTATAAGTTCTCCAGGGAAAGTTGCATAAAAAAAATAAGTATCATTTTACAATAAAAACTATAACTTTATGTACTACTAATAATCTTATAAAACTAGAATAATGACAAAATTAGATTTTTTGCTGAACTAATCAAAAAAATTCTGCTAGGGTAACAGAAAGATACCAGTTAGCAGCTATTCAACTAATTGTAACACAACTGTTCTCTTTGGGTACTCTGCTCACAACTCATAGCTTTATATTCACTAATTTATGATAAAATTTTAAAGTCATGTCTAAAAACTATTGCAAAGATATAAAATATAAAATTACCTCAACCTTCAAACAAAGCTAATTATCAGCTATGAGACCAGAAACACATATCAACAGGCTGCCGTAAAAGAGTGAAGCTGAGCGTAGCACAGCTTTGCTCTTTTGGCAGCCTGCCTGCACATCTTTGCTTTTGCCAGCTATTGACTAGAAATATATGCCAGTAGGCTGCCATCATTAAATGCTTTTTACCACCTAAAACTTCAAATACATACCAGCAGGCTGATATTGTTAAACACTTTTTACCAGCTATAACTGGAAATACATACCAGCAGACTGCCGTAAAAGAGTGAAGCTGAGCGTAGCACAGCTTTGCTCTTTTGGCAGCCTGCCTGACACACCTTTTCTTTTACCAAACCATATCTGATAAAATTTATTATCTGCAGCTAAATATTAATTTATTTTTATTATAAAAAATCTTTTAAAATTGTATTCCAAGCAAGAGACTTGGGGACAGATTTAGGCAGACTGTCTAAAAGGAAACTGATTATGAACAATGTGAATGATTTTTTTGCTTTTGACAGTCTGCTGACTAGTACGCACTTGTTATCCCATACAGTGGATAACTCAATTGAGCGCTTGACTTGTTACTAGGATCAAGCCCTCACTTCACCATCCAACCAAGTGATCAACACAATCATGTTCCTGTTACCCATGATTCACACCAACTGTATAATCATTATCTTTCAATAAATAATATTATCTAGTTTCTAAATATTTTTTCCCTTGTAACTCTGCTAAAATAGCACAGTTACAACACTAAGTAAATTGGTAACAAAATACACCCAAGCACAATGAGTCAAAACTCAACCCCAAAACAAAACACAATAGCAACTCAATATGTAAACAAAACCACTCAAATGTTGTGTGCAATGGATTGTAATCAAGAATGATACCAAGGTACCTAAAATAGGGCACACAATCTGAAACACAAATTTTAAAAATATTGTGTTGGGTGTTTGAATTTGGCAGTAAAATCTGGGAAAATGGGTGGATTTTTTTTGAGTATTCTAAAATGGGCGTTGTAAAACCAAAAAAAACTAATTAAGAAATAAAAAATCTATAATTGGGATATTGGGTGAGAAAAATATTAATTAAATATCCATATTCAGATAAAAGCAAAAATTAAAATTAGGGTGTAACTTAATTGAAATTTATTTAATATTTATTAAATTCTCAAAATGGAAGGAAAACAATAACAGAGTACCAATGCACACGTTGTGTGCTGCAGTTGCAGTTTCCCCTGAGGGTCAAAGAACAGAGTTAGTGTAACCCAAATGCCTACTCAGGAAGGAGGCAGGAGAGGATAGTTCAATAGTGACGCTGCACTGACACAGCTGTTTTGAGGAGCACAAGCTTCTAGGGTGCAGAGCATCAACCCTTGGGTCTCCAAGCTGACCCAGAAGCCCACCAGAGGTTACCACAACAAAAACAGTTAGAAACAAGGAGGTAGAGCTTACTTTATATGTGTTTGATGGTGTTTAATGGCAAGAGTTGGTCCTGTCAGCCATGCTGGAGAAGGTGAAGCCTGTACTTGATACTAGCTATAAGCCCTATGTCAGTGATGACAACCAGGAAGAGGACAAGGAGCCTGAGTTCTACAGAACTGATGAGGGACAGCTAGTCCTCAAAAAGGTTGCAGGCTTCTACAATAAGGTACCCATGCCTTGCAAGCCAGTCCCTGAGCAGGATCTCAATTCAACTACTCCCACTAGCCTGCTCAGAAGCGCATCTCAGATATCAAACACATCATCCTGCTCAAGCTAATGTGGGAATCTGGTGATTACAAGGCGGCTGCAGCTCTTGTTGGGGTTGATCCCAAGTACGCCTCCAAGACCTTCAACAGATTCATCAATACTGGCTAAGTCCTTGCCACAGAGAAATCCTTGAGCGTTTCCACCATGCTCACCAAGGAGCACAAATGGGCAATCTGCCAGTGGATAACTCTCAATTGCCATCTTGAACTGGCAAATATACAGGCCATGGTTAAATCCACTTTTGGGGTTGAGGCTTCAATTTCCTTTTACTACCATCTGGTGAAGGGAATGCGCTTTTCCTGGAAAAAGCTTGGGGTATCTCCCTATAATTGAAGTAGCCCAATCAAAATTGACGTCTGGAAAAAGTATGCAGAGGTGTACACTGCCCTCAAAGCCAAGGAGACAGTCAAATTCTATTATATTGACAAATCAGCATTTGCCTTGTCTATACAGAATGCATATGGGTATGTCCTAAAAGGCTCCAATGACAGGGTAGCTTGGCGTGCTACAGTCTGCGCCACAGCATACTCAATGGTGACTCTCCTTGGTCCAAAGGGGGTTGAGATGTATCAATGATTTTGGGTTCTCACAACAGCCATATCTTCTTGTCATTCCTCCAATTGGTCCAGGAGCACCTTAGGCGCACAATCCTGGGCTTCAACAATGTTATTGTGCTGGATAATGTTGGTCTCCACAAGGTGGCTGATATTCTCAAAGAATTCCCAATGATTGACACCAGCATCACAGTGGGCCCCCAGCAATTGGCTGCGGCAAATTTGTGCCTTCTCTTCCTCCCTGCTTTTTCACCCTTCCTAAATCACACTGAAGAAATTTTTGGGTGGCTAAAGCAAGTTGTAAAATGTGGGACCCCAACTGGGACTGAGGACCTATTTGATTTGCTGTAGGCCAGGATCCACATCCTCCTATCTGAGACTGTGGCCAAATTTTATGGCCATGCTGATTTTTTCATCCCTGTGTGCCTAAGCAAACAACCAATCAATCAAAGGCTTAGTGTGTCCAACTTTTTTATATTCTATAATTTACTATTTAAGATTAATTAATTATCATTTTATATTTAGAAGCTTCTAATCCCACAATCACATTCAGCGGGACCATCAATGAAGGTATGTAATTTATTTATTTTATATTGATTTTTTATTATGGTATCTGAGGCTATCCTAGACACTTGATACTTGATTAAGTGAATATTTTTATATCACTCTTATCAAATAAATATAAAAATGGGATTAAAAAAGTTAAATGTAAAATGTACAAATTAGAATAATATTTTATTAACATATAATTTTAAGCTTTTATGAAAACCGTTTCCACAATATATTTTGCAAAACTTGTTTGCTAAAATAAAAATTATAAAATTTATTATAATAAAAATAATATAAATTGTAATGAATTTTATTGGAATGACCTGTTTTATTAGGTACACATATAGTGAGTCCTTCAGTATTTACCCACCCAGCAATAGAGGTGGCGCACAACCTCCACTGCCACACTGTATACAGTGGATACACCCTGGTTAAAATATTCTTGGCAGCTATTAAAAGGGAGTATGGTGAGGTGGGAGTGAAGCAGCAGCTTCTCTGGCAGGGCTGCAGAACTGTAAATTGCAGCCAGGATCAGGGTGTTCTGGATCACATGGTCAACCAAGTTTTACCCAGGGGGGACATTCTTGTTGTCCAGGGAGAGCCAGGCCTTGCCAATCCTGAGAAGGCCCTGTCTAGGTCCTCTGCGCTTGCGCCCATTATGAAGTAGAAAAGATACCCGAGGTAAACAACAAGGTGAAGCCTTTGCCCAGAAAAGGCTTCAGTGAGCTCACATAGCTTATTGTATACTGTAATTATTTTCTTTTCATGTTTGGTTTTAGAAAAGGTCAGCTCCATGGCTGCAGGAAGCCCTGTCTCAAAGGCGCTCCAGGCCAACCCAAAGTTGGCAAGGAGGATTTTCATCTTCTTTATGGCTATTGCGTCTGCAACAGCCAATTTCAACACCTTGCGCTCAAAGTTCTCCAAAAGGTAAGATAGGGTGTGCTCCAGGGGATAGCAGAAGCAAGCAGTTACATGGGCCTGGCCCATCTCTGGTATATTCTTGAATTGAAGCGTCACCAGGATGTCCCAAACAAGCTCAATGGAGTTTACACAATAAACTCCACTGATGGATACCGGGTCCAGGCGGACAAGTTAGGCATCCTTGTAGGCAGTAACTGCCCACTCAGATGCCCCCTCATCATGTGTAAGCTCAGCCAATGCCTACCTGGACATTGGGAAGGACCTGTAGATGTGGTCCTTAGCTCCCACAAGACAGGGGGAGACAGAAACAGCTGCCTAGCCACATGGTTGGCGTAGTTGGCGTAGAATGTGGCAGGGACAAATTGGACCAGAACATGGCAGATTTCACTGTCTATGGTTTCTAAAAAAAGATAAGTATTTAAAAAATTTATTAATTTTATTTTATGTTACCTTTATGTGTATCCTCTTTGCTGGCAGCTTTGGCAGGCTTAGCCATTCTTGGTGTAAGCAATTGTGCTGGCAATTCTTTGTCCTTGGTTTAGGCTTGCTTGGCTGGTTTAAGATGGGCATACATTTCAGGGTTGCTGACCCAGACAGATGGTGCAGAAAGATTGTACACCTTAACCTGGAGGCCCTTGACCACCATCTTCTGAATGTTTAGTAAGCGCTCTATTGTCTTCTCAGGGGTGTCTGGTATTTTGGCCATAAGAGCTGTTGTGTTCTGAGGCGCGGCACAGACACACAACAGGAAATCCAAACCTTATGATTGGATCTGAACTAAGTCTTGGTTAGATGACAGGGAAGGCTATGCGTTTACCTTGCAGCCCTGGAAGAATAATCTCTACTAGTTGTGGATAGAGAGAGGCGCAGAAGTAAAGAAGACACAAAGACAAAAATGTGAATAGAACTTAATTTTTATTGGTGAATATGAAAGGGGATATTAGTGGTTAGGAAAACCATAAAACACTACCAGGACGGTAGGATCACTTTCCACCAGTATGAGTGGGGCAAGTGAGTTGCGCAGGATCAAAAAACCAAACAATTGTATTTCCTGATTCAGTCATCAACTCATTTTGAGAGGCAAAAGCAAACGTAAGTGATTTGTCCTTGAAATGGCCCACCAAAGGGAAAATTAATACATGGTGAATAGAGGTATTCATGACATTGCCCTCCCCTAGATTGGCCTTAGGGGGTGGTATTTGCAGAAGAATTTGGCATGCACTCAAGAAAAAGGACAGCCACTGGAGAGGAGCTTCACAGTGTATTTGGACCCTCATTTGAAGGTCACTTCCAAAGGGCCAATTCACAGAGAGTCTAGCTTATACGCACGCCCACCTACTCTATGTTGGTAGTAAAGAACATGGTTGCCAACATCAAATTCAGAAAAGGGGCAGCATCCAGCATTATTGGGAGAAAGTTCAATATTCTTAGCCTTGTACGCAGAAGTGTAGGCAGTGGCCTTAATATAGATATGCGGTTGACTAGATCCTTGATGTGATTGTAAGGATTCACGGCCTTATCAGAGGAAAGCAGGGGGCCCCCAAGAGCAATGGGGTAGTAGCCTATTGCCCATACAGCATAGCAAAGGGGGAGTACTCAGTGACACAATGTTTGCTAAGGTAATACACAAAGAGAGCAGCAGGTAAGTATAGGTCCCAGTTGGCAGCGTCTGAGTAGGTGAGCTTCCTCATGATGGAGACAAATGTTAAATTTTCACGCTTGACAGCCCCATTGGTAGAAGGGTTGTAGGGGGCAGAGAAAGACTGGTGGGACCCCAAAGCTTTGACAACAGAGGTTACCAGCTTGGCATTGAAGTTAGTCCCATTATCTGAGAGCAACACTTGAGGACAGTCATGGCAGTAGAAAACATCTTGTAACAGGAAGGCAGAAGTTGTCTTAGCCGTGATGTGCTTTGTAGGACAAGAATCTAACCACTTGCTGAAGTGATCAACAGCAATCAGGATAAAGCAACACCCAGAACGTGAGCAGGGGAGAGGACCTACTGCGTCAATGCTGACAGTATGAAAAGCATGTTGAGGGGGAACTAATTTGAATTTGTGGGCAACAGCTCAAGGCCTCTGCAACTGTAAGTTATGGCAACTAGCTATGATGTCTGGGATTAGCAGGCAAAGGTTTTCCCAGAAGTAATTTTTCTGAAGCCAGTCAAAAGTCTTGGTGATGCCTCCATGCCCAGTCTCTTTATGAGCTTGCAACACCAACAAGAGGAAAAGACTGGGTTGTACATAAGGCAGATACTTATCTTGTACCTTCTTGAAGAGTTGATTGCCGCGTAGTGGGTACCTTTGGATAGCTTGGACAAAGCCAGTCAGACCTCTTCTGTCTCACTTTCCCAAGAAGAAAGGTATTCAATTAGTTTTTACAACCAGTCAGCCTCTGCAGGATGTAAAGCAAGGATGTGCATTCTGGATAGCCCATCAGCGTTCTGATGTTAAATCCCAGGGCAATGGAGCACAGTGAAGTTGTACCCTTGCAGATGTAGGGCCCATCTAGCTAGGCGCCCTACAGGCTCCTTAAGTTTTTGTAACTATTTGGGGGAGGAGTGATATGTGACTACTGTGAAGTGGGTCCCATAAATGTAGTGCCAAAACTGTTTCACTGCATGCAGCACCGCCAAACACTCCTTCTCAGTGACGCTGTAGTTCTTTTTGTGCTTATTGAGGACCCTTGATAAGTAGGCTACAGGTTGACCCTTGCCTTCATTGTCTAGTTGGGCCAGAATAGCCCCAACAGCAAGATTGCTAGCATCAGTGTATAGGGTGAACTCCTTATCATAGTCAGGATACACTAGGATTGGCATCTCTTTGAGTTTTTGCTTAAGGGTTTCAAAGGCTTGTTGTTGACTGGCAGTCCATTCAAAAGGAAAATTATGTAACAGCTGAACTAGAGGTTCAATAGTATTGGCAAAGTCAGGGATAAACTGTCTGTAGTAGCCCATCATCCCAAGAAAGACTTGTACCTCTTGCAGGTTGGTGGGCAGAAGCATTTTATCAATGGCCTCAACCTTCTTAGTCATTGGGCAAATCCCTGTCTGGGTTACTTCATGACCCAAGAATTCAAGGCTTTCCTTGTAGAAAGCATACTTAGATGGCTTTAACTTAAGTCTGTCCTCACAAATCTTTAGGAACACCTCTTTGAGATGAGCCAGGTGATCAGTGAAGGTAGCGCTGAAAACTGTTTAATATCCAAGTATACTAGGATGCACAACAACTTCAAGTTGCGGAGGATGGAGTCCATGTCCCTTTGGAAGGTGGCTGCGGCGTTGCAGAGTCCCTGTGGCATGCAAGTAGGCTTAAAAAGCCCTTCAGATGTAATGAGCGCGGCTTTTTGGCAATACTTGGGCAACAGATCAACTTGCCAGTATCCAGATGCCAGATTCATTGCGGAAAAACTTAGAGCCTCCAAGACGTTGGAGAGCATCATCAATATGCGGCAAGGGGTATGAGTCCTTCTTGGTCAAAGAGTTCAATTGGCTGTAGTCCATTACAATACAATGACCTCCATATTTCTTCTTTAAGATGAGTAGTAGGGATGCCCAAAGACTTTGGGAAGGTGCCAGCAGTCCAGCGTCCAACAGTTGTTTGAGCTCTTTAGATACCTGGGCGTCCTCTACACAACTGTGGCAATATGGTTTAGCACGGAAGGGAGGAGCGTCACCAGTGTCAATATGATGGATAATGCCTTTGGCTAACCCATAGTTGGTTTTGTCTTTAGCAAAGATGTTGGAAAATTGGTCTAGCAAGTCTAGCACCTATTTCTGTTGAACCAGGGACAGCTGTGGAAAGTCTTGCGCAATGAACAAGGGTAGGACTTGGGGTTCATTCTCAGGTGGGTTAAAATCTTGGAATGTGCCAAAGGGATGAAGAGACAGGAAATCAGGAGCGCTCAACAACTTGCCATATCTGACAACCTGCCCCCTAGACACGGCCATGGAGAGTGCAGTCAGGTTGGCTACCAACAATTGAACAGGGTCCTTATGGGAGACATCTAGGATTCCAGGACAGAGATAAGGTTTGTTGCGCCCTAATGAGGGGGGAGAGTACAACTCCTAGAAGGTTTGTTCAGGTAGTTCATATGATATCTGGAAGTCTAGGATAGCCTGGGAGCCAGGGGGGATGATGCCAGCAGACTGCTAAGAGAGGGATCCCTTCAGATTCAGGACAAGCCATGGGTGAACATTTCATGTTTAAAGAGTGGGTGCAATATTTGAGGTTGAAAATCCCAGTGGGATATTCCAAGGAACATGTCTTGAGACGTTTCCTGGGAAATTTAACTGGCTCTTCAAAAATCAGAGGGACTTTGTATCCCAGAATAGAGAGGTAACCATCTTTTAAGTTTATTACCCCGTTATATTCCCTAAGGAACTAAGTGCCAACTAAGAGATTGTAACTCTTGTTTTCCAAGACAACTACTGGTGCAGCTAGGAGGAGTTTGCCAAACCGCATGGGTAGAGCGGAGTATGCCCCTATGGTGCGGGTCATAGACAGTCCAGCTGTGCCATACAACTGGTGATAATTAAGGTCAGGGGCAAGTTTGAGTTTCTTCACAAGTTTGGAGGAGACAATGTTGACTGGCGCAACAATGTCTAAAACAGCCTTGATCTTCACTTTTTGAATGGATATCTCTACTCAAGTGGTAGTGCAACCAAAGGGTGGAAGAACAGCCAAGATATCTTGAGCCTCTTCTAGTTCCTTATCCCACTTCTCAATCATGCATCTTAATTCTGGGAACTCCTTATAAACAGTTTGGAGAGGGAGAAAAACAGATCTATTCTCGAAGACAGCGTCTGCAACCTCAGCAGCTTCTTCTGACAACTCCACTAGCACAGGGGACCTCTTAGCTTGAGTGAGGTAAGGGCAAGAGACAACTTCTTTGGCTTCAGGCAAAGGCTTAGCAGTAGCTGTAGTATTTCCTAATTGCAATTTATAGGACTGTAATGGTTTTGGGAACAGCCAGAACAGAGTATCCATATGCATTGGCGTCATCTGTATCAGAGTCATCCAGGTCAGAGTTGTTAGAGATATTGTGGAACAATAGGAGAATAGGAGGAGCCTCATTATAAGCAGGTGCAGAGTCAGATATAGAGGGAGGGATTGATAGAGACTGGGAAGAATTGTCAACCAAGAGCGTTTCTGCCTCTAGGTTGACTGTTCTTTTCCCGCCTGCTCTTTTAGATTGGCTCCTTCAACCTGTGGGTTGGTGCAGACTCAATAACAGTGACCTATCTGATCACAGTTGTGACAACCTTGGCGTCAAGGAGGATTTTGCAAGTTCATGGTAAGAATGCAAGAACCACAGGAAGACAAATCAGAATTATAAGCAGCTCAACCTTTCCTAATAACTGCTCCAGAATGGGTGAGGTGCATGTCCTGCAACAGTGTCTTTATGCTCTTCATAGAGGAAAGCATAGCCTTATGGGCTTTGAAGTGAAGGCACAAAGGCTGGTTAACTTTGAGATCTTGAGCAAAGTCCATGTAAGCTTCATGGGCTTTCAATTGTCTGCTTGTTATCAGTTGCTTTCCTTCCATGTAGAATCTGTCTGCAAACTCAGCTAGCGTCTCTTTAGGCTTGAAAGCAATATACATAAAAGTGTCCTTTTTTACTTCCAGGCTAAGGTAACCACTGAACTTGTCAATCAGAAGCTGCTTCATATCTTCCCACGTCTTAATGCTGGGTAGTTCAGGCACCACCACCCCCTGGCAAGTCAGACGTAAACAGGTCATAATATGTTCTTTCTTAACTTTGTCTGGTGCTTGTCTCATGGCAGTTTTGTAGATAGTTAGGAAAGCTGTAATGGTCAAGGTTCTGGGGTTGAAGACTTGCTTAAAGATAGGCTTGAAGTGTGCTTTGGGGGTTAGGCCACCATTGTTGCTATTGAGTACGTTTATACGCGGAGAAAACTCTGCTTTGGATTCAGAGGGGGGCTGTCTAGCCCATAGCTGACAAACACTCTCTTCAAGGGTAGTAAGGGTCTCAACAGCATGGGCTCCTGTATTGAAAGCTTGAGTGGTTTTTTGTGCAGTAGTATCTAAGCGTTGACCTTGGGTGGTCACTATTGTGGAGAGCTAAGCCATTCAAGAAGTAAGGGATGGCCTCACTGAGAGGCAAGGGGCAAACATGTTGTTCACAGAGTTGATCAAGTCAATCATCCCTTGTACATCTCTATCCAGTTCAGTATGGTCCCACTTCAATTTATCCACCTTGTTATCTAGGGCAATTAGTTCCCTAGCACATTGGATTTGAGGGGCTCCTGGTAAGCCAGGGTAGCAACCATCTTTGTCAACCACCCCAACTGGACTAGCAGCAGTTGCCATCATCTCATGTAGGGCGGCAAGTTCTTGCTGTAGCTCTGCAACTTGAGCAGTTAACTTGAGCACCTGGGGGTCAGGTTGAGGAGCCTCATCAGGACGTTCCTGACTACAAGTAGTTGTACGTAGCTCTTGAATAGTGTCCCATATTCTCTGCTCTTGATCTGCCAAGTCATCAGAAGGGGGAGAGGACGGAACACTTGCTTGGGCGTAGCTAATTCATTCACTTGACTCTGGAGTTTGGCTTTAGCAGCAGCAGTGGCAGCTCTCTCTTGATCAAACGCCGCACTCAGTTCATTAAGGCTGTTAACAGCAAAGTCTGCCACCTGCTGTAGTTGCTCAAATGAATACATGCTGAATGCATGGAGCTGTTGTACAAGTTGTTTGACGTCGGTGAGATAAGCGTTTAAAGTGGAATCTACTTGAGTTTGCCAGGGTTGTTCTAGCTGGTGAAACTTGTGTAGACACTCTCTCACATATTCAGGGATGGAATGGCGCATTTTTTGATAGAATTAACCAAACAGGTCTGGGAGATAACAGAATTGCGCTGATTTTCAGATACCAAGGAAAACAGGGAATAGATCCACTGTTTGTAGGCAGCAAACTGGTCCCAGTGATTAGTAACTGCTACTTGTAGAGACAAGATTTCTTGGACATGGAGCCCAAACACCATCTGAAGGTGGGCCAAGGAAGGCTGCACAAAGGAAAATAGTAAGTGCTCAGCAGAGTCAGCCGCTGAGAGGAGATGCTGTGGAATTTGTGGAGCTACAACCAATTCATAGTGTTCCACTTGACTGAACTGCAGCTGAAGGCAAGAGATGGCTTTATCATGGGCTATCTCAAGGGCTACCACCATGACTTGTTCTAAGTCAGGGGTACCCATGGGGTAAGCAACTAGGCAGGGACCATTCCTGAGGTTCAGTATAGTGGGGTTAATAAGTGGGTTGGCAATATCTTCCTCAACAGGAGGGCTAGTAATTTCAGGTGAAGTTGGCTCTTGTATAGGTGGAGTCAAAGGACCTGAAAACATGGATGCATAAGGAATTACCAAGGGGCTTACAGCCCCTGTAGTGAGCACCATTTTTGTTGTGTTCTGAGGTGCAGCACAGACACACAACAGGAAATCCTAACCTTAGGATCAGATTTGTACTAAGTCTTGGTTAGATGACAGGGAAGGCTATGTGTTTACCTTGCGGCCCTGGAAGAATAATCTCTACTAGTTGTGGCTAGAGAGAGGCGCAGAAGTACAGAAGACACAAAGAAAAAATGTGAATAGAACTTAATTTTATTGGTGAATATGAAAGGGAATATATAGTGGTTAGGAATACCACAAAACACTACCAGAACAGTAGGATCACTTGCCACCAGCATGAGTGGGGCAAGTGAGTTGCGCAGGATCAAGAAACCAAACAATTGTATTTCCTGATTCAGTCATCAACTCATTTTGAGAGGCAAAGGCAAAAGCAAGAGATTTGTCCTCAAAATGGCCCACTGAAGGCAAAATAATACATGGCAAATAGCAGTATTTTACAACAAGAGCCTTTGTGGACATCTTGTCTATTTTGTCTCCTTCAAGGACGGCAGACTTAACTCTTGCTTTGACCTTTCAGTCAATTTCTTTGATCTCTGAAATTTCAGAGTCAAGGTCCTTCAAAAGCTTCTCCAATTCTCTCACTGATTTTTTACTAATCTTTGCATGTGTTTTTATAGCTTTCACCCTAATAAACTCTGTGTTATTATGATATAATTGCCTCTTTGTCCATCCCTGATTGTTTTCACATTACTACATTATCCCATCTTTTTACCTATTGTGTATATGTTTTACACTCAACTAAATATGTGTCGTTTGCTTTGTGTTGACATTATTTCCTTAATCACCATATTATTTTTGGCGCTTTGAACAGCCCCTTGTGAAAATATTAACAACAATTTGGTGATCAGCTAGATTTGAATTAGAAAATTATAGGGTAACTGTTTTTAGATAAAGTTGTTACTGATCTGAATTCAAAACCTTAATGATAAACTTTAAGCCAATCAGGAGCCAAGTGATAAAGTGATTATTGTGACATAAAGGGTCACCCAATGATTCTTTGATGCATGTGCACTAATTAATATGATTGGCTTGATCTTTTGCCATTATGCGCCATTGCCGCTGTGGCAAGTTGTTAATAGACTAGTGCTAACTCAGCAGTTGATTGGGCACTAGTCTATCATAACTTGCCACAGCAGCAATGGCACATAATGGCAAAAGATCAAGCCAATCATAATAATTAGTGCACATGCATCAAAGAATTATTGGGTGACCCTTTATATCACAACAATCACTTTATCACTTGGCTCCTGATTGGCTTAAAGTTTATCATTAAGGTTTTGAATTCAGATAAGTAACAACTTTATCTAAAAACAATTAACCTATAATTTTCTAATTCAAATCTAGATGATCACCAAATTGTTGTTAATATTTTCACAAGGGGCTGTGTTTGGGTATTAAAAATAGCTGTGTTCTGGATCTAGATACACAACATAGTAAATATATGATTATATAGAAATAAGCTGAACATAAAGAATAAAACCAACTATAAACAAAGAGAACATGAACAATTTAAATTCAAAACAAGGATAATAAAAACAAAAACATTTGGCAACAGGGGGTTTATTGGGGCAGGGAAGAGTGATGCCTAGTAGGCAGAAAAGCGCGGGAAGCAAGACGTAGAGGCAGTGCTGGCCTGGGGGTCTGGGATTGGGTGGGTGGGGCTGGAAGGTTGGGGTGGTGGTGGGGGGGTAGGGGTAGAATTATTGCGCGTGATAGCCACCATATACTGCTTGTCATATTCCTTGTCTGTCATTGCATTGATTGGCTGGTAGGTGGCTGTGGCACGGGGTGGGAGGCGCTTATCCTTGTGTGATTGGTTGCCTATATTCACATGGAAAACCATTTGCGCAAACAAGTCAGCCACCATCTGGCGGCCAAAGAGAAAATTGTGGTCAAGGACCCCAAGATAGAGGTTGTTGAAAGCCTGAGGGCAGCGCTCCTGTAATGTGGATCCCATGTTGAAGAAGACAACATCACCCAGATAGATGCCTGCATGGCCAGCAGGGTAGACTGAGGCCTGGTGCCCGCGTCCCTGGATGGCCTCAAGAGCAGTGGAGCTACCCTCCATCTGATGGCTCAAGAAAACCCAATGCTTTGAATTTGAGCCATCCCAGGAGTCAAGTAATCCACCAAGGATGTGGCCGTACTTGTAGCTATTGGTGAAATCTGGGTTTGTATGATAGTAGACAAAACCTTTATCTGAAACAGCCAGAAACACACCAATGAATGTCCCCTTCTTGACCTTCTTCCTCCCTTTTTGGGTGGTGGCTCTTCCTTGGGTGCCAAAATTGTCAAAAACTATTGATAGCTTATAATAGGAGACAAACATGACGTCATCTGACAAACTTTTCAGGCATTAGACCAGGGTGAATTTGATGGCAGGATCATACAGGGAATCTTCAGCGCCATCCCATTGGTTGCCAGAAAAATTGATAGGGATCCATATTGAAGCCACCTTTCCATGCATCCAGAGCTGCACCATGAGCTCAGACACCCAAATGCCATGGTGTGCAAGTTGCTTCTGGACCTGGGTCAAGGAAATCTTGGGGTCCTGCTGGAGGAGGTCAAGCATGATTGGTTAGGCTTCTGTGATTTGGGACTTGGGGGCCTTCTTGGGCTTCTTGGCTGTCCCAAATAGATTCCCTTTGTTCATTAGGTTGTTGAACTCCCACATTATGGTGGCTTGGGTAAATTTCAATTGGTCAGCAATCTGATCCCAGAACAGACCCTGCAGATTTAGTGCCACAATTCCCTGAAGAATTTGGGTGGTGATGATTTGTTGCTTGGGGTGCTGGGCTGGGGGAGCTGAATCCTGATTGGCTATAGTGGGATAGGTTGGCTAGCGGCAGTAAAATGTTCCAAATCAAGGTAGTCATCCTGATTGGTTGGTTAGCAGGCAGCTTGTGCGGGGGTGGGTACAGGAGCAGAGGCAGAGCTAGACACTGCGTGACTACTGAACAAGTCAAAGCCATAGGGATTGGTGATCAGGTACAGGTCAGCTTCCTCATTACCTGCCTCAAAGGCTTGGGTGTAAGCAGGTGCCTCCACATTCTGAGCCTTGCCTCCATTGAAGCTGGCTTGGATGCTGCTGGCTTGGCTGCTTGTGCCGTTGAAGATGTTGCTGTTAAAAACCATTGTAAAAAACCTAAGATAACATCACTTAAAGTAAAAACTAAAGTTTTATGATTTATTTTTATTTTAATCTCAAGTCCATATTTGGGAGGTTCTCAAAATTATTTTACACAAATCAGGATCCATAAAAATGAATAAAATGCCTGTCCCTAAATTGGATAGCTGTTGATTAACTGTAAAACTGTTATACTTCTATTTTAGGCTGCTCACACTACACATCTTGTGTGACTTCATTTTGTTTTGTGTTTGTTGAGTCTTGTTTCTAGATTGCCCAGATTTTGTTTCATTTTATTCCTTCTGTAGGTGCCTCATATGAATCCTGATTGGAATATAATATACTCCAGAACAGCATCCATTCATCTCACTTGTGTCAGTTTATTTTTTTTGTGGTTTAAACTATGTTACTTGATGTTTGAAATAATTTTGTATAATGGGCTAGTGAAATTTTTTTATGGTTTGAAAGTTCATTTATTAACCAAAAATATTTAAATCAATTGAATCCTGAATCTTGCACGACTTGGATTTTGTTCAAATCTGAAATTATTTTGTAAAATCTGAGGTATTTTTGGTTGAGCCATAGCTTCTAAAACTACTGTAATAATTTGCTGTCTAAACATAACAGCTTATCCTTAAATAAAAATAAAAAATATGTTTTTGTATAATTATTTATTGAAAAATGTGTATATTGTTCTTTGTTCCAAAGTTAAATCTCAAAATATCACTTAAAACTGTGGTACTTCTATATAAAACTCCTTATATCTACTGTTAGATGTTGAATCAATCAAAATAATCCCTTTGGATTATCCAAAAAATGAATTTGTAACTAAAGTATATATTTTTATTGTCTATCATCTGAGCTTCAGATAAACTCTGTGATTTAGCTGGTTTATTAATAAAATCAGATTTAAATTGGACTTATATTTAGGGTGATAAAAATTGTTTAATCTCAGCTTTAAACTCAGATGCCTTGTCTTCTTTCTGGCTTCCCGGTCTGAGCTATCACATCCCAGTGATATTTCTTTATATTTTAAATTTTCAAATAAATTGTTGATATAATCACTTCAGTGAGGTAAGGTAGCAAAAGCTGAACTAGGGCTGCTTCAGCTAAGTCCTAGGCACCTGATTCCCATTTCTTGCTGTGTCACTCATTTAATAGAACCAACCATCACTTTAAAAGGTTTTGTTTTTTTAAAATCTGCAAATTCCAACTCCAAAGTGTCAAAACTGTGGGGTTGAACCCCAGCAAGGTTTTGCATAAGAAGATCTGTGACCCTCAAACTGACTCCCCCATGATCTGTAGCCAAATGCAGAAGTCAAATCAAATTACTAAATTCAGAAACAAGAACCAATGATAATCCCAGCTTGGTGGACAGCTTGATTTGGTGCTTCACTAATTACAAGGATCATGCCATCCCCTGCCCAATCCAACTGATTGATCATCATAATATTGTTTCTTTATGCTGATTCACCTCAGCTATATAATACACATAACCCAAATAAAGATAATTATCTAGTTTCTAATCATTTTCCCTGTGTAACTCTGCTAATACAGCACAGTTACAACACAAGTGCAGATAATTCAACTAGTGTAAGACAAAATGCATCAAAAACAAGGGTATACACATCAGAAAATTGGGATTCTAGTGTATAATTTGATATTTTCTTTGGTCTATTGACTTATGGACAACATGGAAAAATCAATTAATATGAAACCGTGGGATTCACATATCTAATGGCCAGATTTGCACTCTTAAATGAAGTATATTTAAAGTCAATTTTTATAATCTCAAAAAGAAAAGAAATTTATTCAGTGTTGAGCAACTTGTGTTATTGCTGGTATGTTCAAAGCTACAGAAAGATGTTAGCCTTGCCAATGTACTCTACCCAATCCTATGCAAGAGCACTACAGACTAACATAGAATAGAACTTTGAAGATAATTACGTTTATTGAAACTGGAGTACAATCTAGCCAGCAGCTGCAATCTATTCAGGTGTAACTAAGAACTTGTTTTCATCCTTTCAGGTGTCTGTATCAATAAATACTGCAAAAACCCTTGTTCTTGTCCTTTCAGACAGTTCTCAGTGGCTACCTTTGCAAAAGTTCCATCTTTGCTGGTTGTGCCTATCCTGATTGGTTGTCCTTGGCATGTGTGCTGCTACTGGCCTTAGAAAGGTGCACATGTCATTTTAGCTACAGCCTATGCTCTTCTTGAGCTAGCCTACTGGCAATTATTGATTGGCTGTATCATACACACTTATTATGGCACTAGGAAACTACACTGTATTTTGTTGACACTTAGAAATGGTCCTTGTTCAGTCCTCCTACATTAGAAGGTAGAATTCCAGTATTCCATTTGCAGGGCTTAATTGGTGATCCTTTTCTGGCTGGCAAGCCTTCTACTTATTAATGCAATGGTTTGAATTAGGATAATAAGCTGTATAATAGCTGACTCATCCTGTCAGGATTCTCCTTTTTATTTTGTAGCTGCTAGTAATACTCTGAATTACCAACATCAGTTTCTACTTCAACCATTGGTCATATGCATATCAATTTCATTTATTCAACAATCCCTATCCTTTCCCTTGCTTTGCAGTTCATTATTAGCTATATTAATGATTAAATTTGAGTTCAAAGTTGCCTTTCAATCCTGGATGATTTTCAAATCCAGGAACTAAGAACTAATTTAGTTTTAACAGTTCCAAACCCACTTACCTTTCTCTTTTTGTTCTGGCTTACGCCAGCAGTTTGGACTCTATTTTTCCGCCTTCACGCTTGCTTCTTGCTCTATTTGCAGCTGCTAAGCTGTAGCTGTCGCCTCTGTTGTTCTCCTTGACCTAACTTTTAAAGGCTAAGGCAAGAACACATGCTCCCAAATAACTTTTACCACTACCAAGGACATCTAACCACCTTTAGTTAGTTGTTCCTCCCCCCCACTTTTACCTCAAAAAACCCAAGTTGAAATAAAAGCTTGTGTTTCTCTCCAGTCTCAAATTAAGTTGAGATTGTTTGACTTGCACCCCAAAAAGGTACTTGTTAGGTTTTTTTTGTGTTCTTCTTTCAATTTTTTATCTTAGTTTAATCTTAGTCCATTATTCCTTTTGACTTTATCCTTTGCCAGTTAGGCAGCTTTTATGGTAGCACCCACAATTTAATTGTTGATAGCTTTAATCCCCCTGCTAGTGCAGACCATTTCCCAGACTTAGAAATTGACTTTTTAACCAAATTGTCAGTCATTAAGACTGATCTCTATTTTATTTTCTTAGGGTTAATAAATTGCCTTAGTCCTTATTTTACTTTTTATAATCTCTTAGGAGCCTTAGTTGAGTTGCTATTTCAAATCTTGCCTATCTTTTTGTATTTGACCAATATAAACATCCTTGGGTTAAAGGCTTTAGTTTATAATAATTTTCCTCAAGCCTTCAGACCTTACAATCCAATATCAACTTGTGGATTATCTGCCATGTTATGCTGACCCAAGCCAATAATGAACCCAATTATATGATGTGTGATGCTAATTCAAACTTGGTATTTCTTAGCCATATGTGTATCACTTGTTTGATATACTCATATACACCTATCAGGCTGGGTGATACTGAGTTGATACAACGTCCATTAGGATGGAATAAGCAATATACAATTGATGATTATGTGATTACACAGTGTGTAATCAATGATAATTGCTATATTGGCTAACGTTTATACGGCGTATAATTGCTACATGCATTATAATAAACTAGTAATATATGGTTTATAATCACTACACATTGGAATTATGATCTGTGATAATAAAGCATATAATTGGTGCATCTATAATAATAAAAATCAACATTTACACAGTGTATAACTGTCATATCAATTATAATAGACTATTGATTATAGGGCTTATAATTACCACACTTAATGAAGTGATAGCCAGATGATAATACGGTGTGTAACTGATAAAGATCTGTGTGCAATGATTAGCCTGACCATTTGTGATCAATAAGTCTAATCTCACATTCAGTGTGGTGCTGAAACTGAACTAATTATAGTTTAGTATTTAGGATTTGGGAAGACAATAGTCCAAGAGAAAAAAACAGAAAATAAGGATAATGTTTTAGCTTTAATGGGAAGTAGCCATTGATATACTGCAAGGGGGAAGCTACTAAATCATATAGAGGTGTCATGGTGGTAAGACCCAATATGGTGTTAACAGTGAATAATTTATCAAGGGACTTTTATCTTAAATTGGCTTAGCTCCTAATTTTTACATATTACTTGTATCTTAACATTAGCAAAAGGATGTCCTATATTGTTATATATGCCATGGAGAATCTCTGTGAGCTCCCCTGAACATTGAGAGATATGTTGTCAGGAAAGGCGTTAACCTTGTTTACAACACCCCTCTTGACCCCTGTTTGTTGTCCTTGTTTAAGATTAGAATTTTTGGTAGGTCCAAAAACTTGCTTATGGAGAGCTTTTGAGCATTTACGGCACAGAAGGGGTACAACAATTTGTGGTGAAGTTTCTTGGTAGTACCTTGGGCGTCTTCAAGCCAATAGGTGTGGTTGTCATAAATATCTGTGACTTTAAAGGCCCAAGGTGACTGGGTTCAAGTTTTGCATTTCAGGGGTTCAGGGTGTAAACTGAATCACCCATAGCATAACAGGCTTCTAGGTGCTTGGTGGCCCCTTGATCTGTTCTTGCTCAATGTTGTGGGCTTTGACCTGTCATTGTGCTAGTGAAGGAGTGACAGTGAGTTGGGTTTTTCTAGAACTGTGGATTTCAAATTTCTCTGGTCCACCTCTGTCACACCATCTGGGGGATCAAAGGCCAATTCACTAGGGCTGAATCCTGTACCACAGTTAACCCTGGGACACAAGATGATTATAGCGGTTGATAAGTGTTTCATTTAAGCAGTGTTTTGATGTTCCTTGAAAAGCTTGAAAATTATCTGGACTAGCAAGTTGTTTAATTGTTCTATTTACCCATTAGCTTTTGGGAAGTATGAGGCTTTAATCTCATGTTCTTGGTTGCTATTTACAAAGTAAATCTTCATGACACTTCCTAAAATTTATGATCCTTCATCTGTGATAAGTTGCTTGAGACAACCAAATCTTGGCATAATCTCATTGCCAATGAAGCAGGTGATAGTGGTGGCTGTACAGTTGGTAGTTACCCAAGCTGTGAGCCACCAGGTGAAGTAATCTATGGAAGTGAAAGTGTATCTCTTCACCAGATTATCCTTGGGCAGGGGTCCTACAATGTCAAGAGACCAAGTCTCAAAGAGTTATGTGGCCTTGATGGTTAAGACTGATCTTTATGGAGCAGGGTTGGACTATGGAAATTGGGGGGCAGGTTAATAGAAAATAAAAAACCTGCTCTCAAACACAATAAATTGCAGTTTCATCAACAATCAAACGGTTGATGCTAACAATTCCTTGGAGGCCAAAGGTGGATGGAATCAACTGAACACATAAATTAACAGACAAAACCAAATGGCTAGAACTACTAACAAATTTTGAACTTTATTAGGTTAGAGAATGATGAAGCAAGGTCTTTTACAACTCTTGCATTAATTTAAAGGGAGGGGATGGAATTTGGGTGGGAGGTTGAATGTCAGACCCAATCAACCAATGATATGAGGAATTACTAATGCATTTTTCGGGTCAGGTAAATCTGGACTAATTCAAATAGACAAAACAAAGGGGGGAAACTGACTCAACTAAAAGTGAGGAACCTGTCTTGGATGCAGTTATCACTGCTCTGGTTGTTCTTGTAGGTGATATTTAACCAGAGGTGTCTCTTGGGTGGGTTAGGTGAGAGCATCTTCAAACTAATTCTGCAAATAATAGTGTGAGGAACTTTCTTGGGTTTTTCCAGCAAATCTTTGGATGAATACCCAGGCGTAATTTGGCAGAGATCCCCAAGCATTTGGTGAGCATTGAAGTAGAGGCCCAAGGTAGAGGCGTAACTTTATAGTGGGATTCCTTGGGGGATGACTTTCTTGAGAGGTAGTAATTGTAGATGTTGCAACACAATTACAAAGGACAGCCAATTATAATTGGCATTAATTTTTGTTGTCTTTGACAACTGAGTTAGGCAAGAAATGCCTCTGTAATTCTGCCCAGTTTAACTCATTAAACTAAGATTGTTGGCAAAAAAGCTGCCTGTGTTGGCTAATTGGCATACTGACTTGTGGTTACTCTAGCATCCAATCACTAGCTTCTCTGTTGCTAGATGGATCACAGATTGGTGGGCCAATTGGCAAATACAGACAGTTTTTTGCCAATAGGCTTAATTTAATAAGTTAAACTGTGCAGAATAACAGAGGCATGTCTTGTAAAAGTTAGTTGTCAAAGACAACAAAAATTAATGCTAATTCTAATTGGCTGGTCTGTTGTACTTTTATTTTCATAAATTCACTTGTTTGTAGCACTACACAAAGATTAAATTTAGAATAAAAATAAATATTTAATCATTTCTATTAAATCTGTGTCTTAATTAAAATAAGCTATCAATATAAATAAATGTAAATATATTATCAAATTGAAAAATCCTATAAACTAAATCAACTTATATTGTTGTTGTGTATTGAGGCTTGGGGACGTCTTGGATATTGACGTCTTGGTTGCTGGCTTTGGAGAGTATGGTTGCAAGGCCTATGCACAAATTAATACAAGTCTTAGAGAACCTTAATTACTTGCTTTTTAATCCAAGGTAACAACTAAGTAGGGTGCAAAAATGCAAGTATGTAAAAGTGTGTTTTATTGTTAGGAAAAGAAGGGAAATTATATACTATGAGTGCTGTACAATGGCTGCAGAAGTGCTATTAACACCTCCATCATCAGTAGGAATATTACATAATCTTCAGAGATCTACCAGGCTTTTGCATCCATGTTCCTCCCATTTGGGTTGATCTGGAAAATATGACAGAGGAAGGTGGATGTGCATTATACTGGAAGTGGACTGCAGTTGCAGCTACCTGTTAGAGCAATGGTTAGCAGTTCCCAAGCCCAATATGATGGATGTGATAGATTGTCCAGATTGTATTTGCATCCATGTTACAATCAAACCATCATATCTGTCAGATACTGTAAATTCAGAACCTGAACGTAAAAGTGCAGGATTGTCAAATCCTTGGTCCAAATTTTGAATCACTTTTGCGGGATAGCCTTTTTTTAATTAAACTGAATTTTTTGTATTTTTATTTGGATTTTTAAAAATTTGGGAACTCATAAACACTTTGCAAAGTTCCAGTCAAACTACATATTTCCAATGGACAAAATGAATTAACTCTAATCAGATTTGAAGCATTCAAATCCATTATCCATTTTCATTAAGTTTACTATGTTTTTTGGAATTGCGGGATTGTCAAATCCAAGAAGCTCCACTCTGGATAAAATCAAATGAAAATTCAATCTCAACAATCATGTTTAGACATTAAATTAAGTGAAATGTAAAATTATCTAAACTGGAAATGATGCATTATTCTGCACTCTAAATCACTAATATAGCAACCACAAACCCATATAAGAATATATGAGCCACCCTCCTGATGATGCAGAATTTTTTTAAAAGTTTTTGGCCCCCAGTGTAGACAGGGGCCATAAAACTTCTTTCAGGGAAGAAGGAGAGGTGGGAAAGAAAAAACTCAAAAGTAAAACATCACTGGATTACTACATTATGTGTTAATGGATTGCTATTAAGGATACTTGATTACAGTATATTTTAAAAAACGCTAATAATAAAATGGAATTGTATATCACAATTTATCTTATCATGTTATCTTTTCCTTGATGTGTTGGTAGTTCATTTGCTGTTGATAATGTGCTTGCGTTTAATTGGATAGTTTCAACTCCAGTTGCCTTGGCAATAGGAAATCAAGTTGCCTCTGCAAGCACAGTTGGTCTCAGGAAGGCAATTTGATTTGCTATTGCTAAGGCAACTGGAGGTGAAACTATCCAATTAAATACAAGTGCATTATCAACAACAAATAAACTATCAACACACCAAGGAAAAGGCAACATGACAAAAATAGATTGTAATATATAATTCTATTTTTTACTAGCGTTTTTTAAAACCTATTGTAATCAAGCATATAAATTTTAGCCGTCCTAAAATGGAATAGGGTGATTTTTGAGAATGCCTGTGATTCCTAAAAAATTAGTACAAATCCACTCTAGATCCTTTGACATCCTTTTTGAGACGCTCATAAATTATATTTATTTCAAATTCACCTCATTTTTGATTTGAAATTTGGTTCTTGGATTTGACAATCCCACAGTTTCAGATTCATTAAGTTTTACATGATGTCTATGATTTGTTTGACATACAGGAAATCTCAAATTGTACAGTAGAATCCTGCATTTCCAATCCATGTATCCCGCATTTGTTTGTTGTGTTTTGTCTTTTGTTAGTTGAGTAATCTTCTCAAGGGATTCAAAATTTTCCAATTTAAATAAAACAAAAAAGTCAAACTAAATGGTTGATTTTATTAAATATTTTAATTTTCACTCAGCTGAGCTTCCTGCAAAAGTGATTTGAAATTTGGACCAAGGATTTGACAATCCCGCGTTTTTACCTTTAGGTTCTGAATTTAAAGTACAACAGACTTGAGTGTGCATCTCAAATAGCCTTGACATCAGGATTAGTTCTGTTGTGTTTTGCTCCTGGGGACAACATCCAGGAGGACACAGCAGAAAATCTTTATAAAAAAATTTGAGATTTGAAGCTAGCTTTGGGTTAGCCTTCAGGGCAAAATTAAGGGCACATACCTTAATTTCCTGGAATACAAGAGGTGAAAGTCCTTTTGGCAGAAATGACAGGAAAAAGCTTGAAGAATACAAAAGCCAAAACAAATTTGGATAAACTTGACTTTATTAGGAGAAATGATTCTACTTAAATGGTATACAAGGGTTGTCAATCACTCAATAGGTAGACAGAGTGGCAGAGGGGATCCCATTGAGTTGAACTCTTACCAGTGTCAGTCAAAGCGAGGATATTCCGGAATAGGTGAACATTGATGTTGAGGGCTATTTATGGAAGGCAAGGAAATCCCAAAGCTAAAAGCAAAGCCAATCAAATTGTTGCACATATCATTATTTGAAGGCATATTGAAATAGCATTAATGGTGTGATTTCCAAAAAAAATTCCATTGACAGTCTTGACCATTCTAACATTTAATCCAATTTAAAAAAATTGTATAATTAAATAAAAGAATTGTGGGAACAAGATTTAAATGGCCAAATATGAGAGTGGAGGGGGCAAACTAGTTGACAGGTTGGCTGGGCTGGGTGATTAGAGCAGTACTGGATTGATGTAAGGGTAATTGGGCTCTGGTGAGCTGAGAGAGTAGACTGGGGAGTGTGACAGTGGGAGGTACTAGGGGTGCATTTTTGCCTTGGCTGGCTAGAAAGAAATTTATGATGCATGACATAATACTTATTCTCAGGGATCACTATGATTGATTGGTACACCAGGGACTCACAAGGCGCAACTGTGCATCTTTTGATGATTGGCTACTGCTGTGGGCATTGAGAACCAGTTTAGTGAACATTTAAGCAACGTTATTAGGCTTGGAAAGCCCAAACTGATTGTGGGAAGAAAGAAGCCCTTGGTCAAATGTCTTAGGGTTGCGCTCTTGGATCTTGTCTGCAATAATGTAGAACAATAAATCTCCCAAGTTTACATAAGCATGTCTGGCATGGAGCATAGACACGTTGTGGCTACCTGCATGAATCTTCTCTTAGGCCGCTTTTCCACATTTTATTTGATGGCTTGGGAATATGTGGTATTTGAAATTGGCTGAGCTCTATATATTGAGCAAATCCAAGAAAAAATTACATAAATATACCCATTGGTGTAACTGGACATGGTTTGGTAAAATATTGTCCCTTTTGGGGATACTGCTAGGAATGCACCAATATATGTACCTATTTTTTACTTCTTCTTACCCCCAGGAGTGTTCTTTTACTCACCATGCTGTAATCCTGGACATGTAGTGTAAATTTATAATAGGATATAAATATTAAATTTTCTTTAATACTGGACAGGCAACAGGTAATTGTGGCACCAAAATCTGGGTTGTGAGGAAAATCTGAGTCATCATTACATTTACCACATGTGTGGTTGATTAGAACCAGAATACTAACAACAAGCCAATGCGTCCAGAGCTGTTTATGCAGGAGGCAATGAAGATGCTTTAAAGCCCAAGTAAAGTAGTTTTAAAAGCTATGTCAAAAAGCAAAAATACTTTGGATTTAAATGATAATAAATCAGATGTAAAAAAAATTAAAAATAAATATATCTATTGTAAATTAATGTAAATTTATTGGATTTAATTTTTTTTACACCTGAGTTATTTTTGTTTAAATTTGAAGTATTTTTGCTTGTGCCATAGCTTTTAAAACTACTGGAGGTGTCTGACCTCATTCATTTGGAGGTACATGCCCCTTTAGAAAAGGTCAGTCATTATGGAATAGTCATCCTTTAACTGGGAATCTTTCTGCTTCTTTAGCTTCTTGGTAAGCTTTACACTGCCTCTCTTCATGAGAGCCTGAACATCCTGTCTTACCACTGTGTTGTAACTGTGCTGTTTTAGCAGAGTTATAAGGGGGAAAATATTTGGAAGCTAGATAATAATATTTATTGAGAGATAGTGATTATATAGGCATTGTGAATCAAGAAAAACATGAACATGATTGTGTTAATCACACAGCTGGATGGTGAAGGGGGTGGCTTGATCCTGGTAATGAGTCAAGTGCCAAAACAAGGTAATTGCTGTAAGGGATCATCATCTGTTCATGTTGTTGGATTTGGAAATTTGAGTTGACTTCCTAGTCTGGCTTCAAGTAGCTTGGTAATTGGATTGCAGGTCAGAAACCCGCTTGTTTGGAACCTTGCTGGCGGGTCAAGCCTGCTGTTTTGACACCCCCCCAACTGAAGGTTGGCCTCCTCTGGACGTAAGTTGTCAGGGAGGTTGTCAGGAGAACAGGCGCCATACTGGACTAACTGTTGTTCTGTGGTGGGCAGCGCAGTTTTGTGTTGTTTTTGTTTTGCTTTAAAGGCTCTCAGGCAATCATAGTGCAGGGTTTTGTCTTGTTTGTGTTTCCCAAGTCTTTGAACAAGGTAAGTGTTATTGTTGTTTAACTTTAGAATGATTGCTGGACTTAATTTCTTGGGTTGTAGTTTTCTTTTATCAACGTTCATGACCCAAACTTTGTCCCCAGCTTCATGTCTATCTTGGATGGGGACAAAGGTTTTTGCAGACGTTCATTTTCTTTCTCTTTTTGTTTGCTGTTGGCCTATATAACTTGATGGTCTGAACACAGGGGGTCTTTACTTGGTGTTTTCAGTTTGGGTCCTGTTAATGATTGAATGATATTTGGTTGTGTGCTGTATACCAACTCAAAAGGGATTTTTATAGTGGACCTGTTCACTTGGGTTTGGCACAAAAGTAATGCAGTTGATAGCTGCTTATACCAGTCTTCAGGTCTCCTGGAAGTGAGTTTGGCTAAGGCTTGCACAAGGCTGTCATTAAGCCACTCTACACGTCCATTGGCCTGTGGGTGGTATGGTGTTATCACGGTATGTTTGACCTCATTTTTAGCAAGGTATATCTTGGTGTTTTTGGAGGTCAATTCTTTCCCTCCATCAGTTATTAGGAGTTCTGGCTTTCCAAACTTGTGATTATCTCTTTTCCAATGAATCAACATATTTCATTGCCAGTGTGCACCTTTACTGCTTGGGCCACTGGCCATCTTGTAGCAAAGTTGATGGTGCTGATGATGTATTTCTTATTGCTGTGTTTCCCTGCATGGGGCCAACAACGTCAAGGTTACATACCTTGAAAGGAAGTTGTGTGCAGATGGGTATTACTGACTTTGGAGGGGTTTCACTTTTGGCAAATTTCTTGCATACCTCACATTGGTCTAGTACTTCCTGAACGCCACAATATAGGGTTGGCCACCAGGCCTTGTGTTTAAGGAATTTGTATAGGTTTTAACTCTTAGTGTGTACATGGTCTCTGTGATATTGTAGGATGGTGTCTACTTGCTGGTGCGTGGGGTTATAAGGAATGGTAGTAGTGTTGGACATTTTTCTGTGCAGGGTCCTGTAAACGTCAGCAAATAGGTGTTTTTCATGACTGTTTCCTTTTTTATGTTGGTTGTATCAGGAGGGAAACCCTTGTCTTTTTTATGTAGTACTAAGAGAGGCCAGTCTGGGCTGAGCCCATTTTCCCCTCTTGTGGCACAGACATATAGGCGTGAGAGAGTTTCTGCCATGGCAAGCATGGGACCAGTTTTGTTGAGAATATTGATTCTCTCTAAGAGCTCCATCCAGCAGGCTTGGTAACAAGATAGATTTGCTTGAGTTTTAAAATATATGAGCAACTTGTGGTCAGTCAATGCTGTAAATTCTTCCTGTTGCTCTAGATAACAACGCCATTTGACTAGATAGTGTATAATGGCCAGCAGTTCCTTGTTTTAGATAGGGTATTGACACTTGCCATCTATCAACTTTTGTGATTCATAAGCTACAGGCAGGAAGTCACCATCATTATTCTTGATTTGTAGTACTCTCCTAATGGATGCATCTGAGGTTTCGGTTTCCATTTGGTATTCACCGTCATGTTTGGGGTATTGCAGGATAAGAGCTGTTGTGAGCTTCTCCTTGAAGCGTCTAAAACAGAGGTTATGTTGGGGGTCCATACAAACTTGGATTTTGCGCCTGTTATGGAAGATAAGGGAGCAGTCAAAACGCCGCATTCAGGTATGAAGCGGCGTACATAGGCCACCATCCCCAAGGTGTGGAGTTCTGACTTATCCTTGGGTAGTGACATCTTGCATATTGCCTGTATCTTTTGACTGTTGGGTTTGCTGCCGTCTTTTGAGACTATGCATCCCAGGAAAAGCAGTTGCTTGCAGAAGAACTGGCACTTGAAGGGCTTGGCCAACAGTTTGTGTTGTGCCAGGGTAGCAAAGACTGCCTCTAGGTCTTTGTGGTGCTTTTCTACCAAGGGGCTGTAGACAATGATGTTGTCTAGGTAGACTAGGGCGTGCTTGTCTATGTGTAGGGCAAACACTTTGTTCATGAAGGTCATAAAGGTGGAAAGGGTGTTTGTCATGCCAAAGTTGAGCACCACACATTTTTATGAGCCGTATTGTTGTGAATACCGCTATTCACCATGTTTCAATTTTGCCTTTGGTGGGCCATTTCAAGGACAAATCTCTTGCTTTTGCTTTTGCCTCTTGAAACAAGTTAATGACTGAATCAGGAAGTTCAATTGTTTAGTTTCTTGTCCTGCACAACTCACTTGCCCCACTAATGCTGGTGGCAAGTGATCCTACCGTCCTGGTAGTGTTTTGTGGTATTCCTAACCACTATATATTCCATTTCATATTCACCAATAAAAATTAAGGTCTATTCACATTTTTTTCTTTGTGTCTTCTGTACTTCTGCGCCTTTCTGTAGCCACAACTAGTAGAGATTATTCTTCCAGGGCTGCAAGGTAAACGCATAGCCTTCCCTGTAATCTAACTGAGACTTAATACAAATCCAATCCTAAGGTTAGAGTTTCCTGTTGTGTGTCTGTGCTGCGTCTCAGAACACAACAAAAATGGTGCTCACTACAGGGGCTTTAAGCCCCTTGGTTATTCCTTTTTCATCCACGTTTTCAGGTCCTTTGCCTCTGCCTATACAAGAGTCAGCTTCACCTGAAATAACCAGTCCTCCTATTGAGGAAGATATTGCCAACCAGCCTATTACCCCCACTATACTGAACCTTGGGAATGGTCCCTGCCTAGTTTCTTACCCCATGGGTACCCCTGACTTGGAGCAAGTCATGTTGGTAGCCCTTGGGATATCCTGTGAAGGAGCCATCCCTTGCCTTCAGTTGCAGTTCAGTCAGGATGAATATTACCAATTAATTGTGGCTCCTCAATTTCCACAACATCTCCTCTCAGCAGCTGGCTCCGCTGAGCATTCACTATTATCCTTCATGCAGCCTGCTTTAGCCCACCATCAAATGGTGTTTGGACTCCATGTCCAAGAAATCTCGTCTCTTCAAGCAGCAGTTACTCATCACTGGGACCAGTTTGCTGCCTACCAACAGTGGATTCATTCCCTGTTTTCCTTGGTATCTGACAACCAATGCAACTCTGTCACTTCCCAGACCTGTTTGATCAATTCTATTGAACAAATGCGCCAGCCTATCCCCAAATACGTGAGAGAACGCCTACACAAGTTTCACCAGCTAGAATAACCCTGGCAAACTCAAGTAGATTTCACCTTAAATTCTTACCTCACTGACTTCAAACAACTTGTGCAACAACTCTATGTATTCAGCATGTATTCCTTTGAGCAACTACAGCAGGTAGCAGAACTTGCTGCTAGTGGCCTTAATGAACTCAGTACAGCATTTGAACAAGAGAGAGCTACCACTGCTGCTACTATAGCTAAACTCCAGAGTCAAGTGAATGAGCTATCTACGCCCAAGCCAGATGTTCCGCCCTATCCCCCTTCTGATGACTTGGCAGGTAGAGAGCAGAGAATATGGGACACTATTCAAGAGCTACGTACAACTACTTGTAGTCAGGAACGTCCTGATGAGGCTCCTCAACCTGACCCCCAGGTGCTTGAGTTAACTGCTTAAGTTGCAGAGCTACAGCAAGAACTTGCCGCCCTACATGAGATGATGGCAACTGCTGCTAGTCCAGTTGGGGTGGTTGACAAAGATGGTTGCTACCCTGGCTTACCAGGAGCCCCTCAAATCCAATGTGCTAGGGAACTAATTGCCCTAGATAACAAGGTGGATAAATTGAAGTGGGACCATACTGAACTGGATAGAGATGTACAAGGGATGATTGACTTGATCAACTCTGTGAACAACATGTTTGCCCCTTGCCTCTCAGTGAGGCCATCCCTTACTTCTTGAATGGCTTAGCTCTCCACAATAGTGACCACCCAAGGTCAACGCTTAGATACTACTGCACAAAAAACCACTCAAGCTTTCAATACAGGAGCCCATGCTGTTGAGACCCTTACTACCCTTGAAGAGAGTGTTTGTCAGCTATGGGCTAGACAGCCCCCCTCTGAATCCAAAGCAGAGTTTTCTCCGCGTATAAACGTACTCAATAGCAACAATGGTGGCCTAACCCCCAAAGCACACTTCAAGCCTATCTTTAAGCAAGTCTTCAACCCCAGAACCTTGACCATTGCAGCTTTCCTAACTATCTACAAACTGCCATGAGACAGGCTTCAGACAAATTTAAGAAAAAACATATTCTGACCTGTCTACATCTGACTTGCCAGGAGGTGGTGGTGCTGAATTGCCCTCCATTAAGACGTGGGAAGATATGAAGCAGCTTCTGATTGATGAGTTTGGTGGTGACCTTAGCCTGGAAGTAAAGAAGGACGCCTTCATGAATATTGCTTTCAAGCCTAAAGAGACACTAGCTGAGTTTGCAGACCAATTCTACATGGAAGGACAGCAAATGATCACAAGCAGACAGTTGACAGCCCATGAAGCCTACATGGCTTGCGCTCAAGCCCTCAAAGTTAACCAACTTCTATGCCAACACTTCAAAGCCCACAAGGATATACTTTCCTCCATGAAGAGGATAAAGACCTTGTTACAGGATATGCACCATACCCACTCTGGCGCAGTTGTTAGAGAAGGTTGATCTACTTCTAACTCTGGTTCATCTTCCTGTGGTCCTTGCATTCTTTTTCATGAACTCGCAAAATCCTCCTTGATGCCAAGGTTTCCACAACTGTGGTCAGATAGGTCATCATTCTTGAGTCTTCACCAACCCACAGGTTAAAGAGGCTGATTCAAAAGAGCAGGCGGGAAAAGAACAGTCAACCTAGAGGCAGAGACGCTCTTGGTTGACAACTCTCCCCAGTCTCTTTCAATCCCTTCCTCTATAGCTGACTCCGAGCCTGCTGACAATGAGGCTCCTCCTATCCTCCTCTTGTTTCACAATATCTCTGATGACTCTGACCTGGATGACTCTGATAATGATGACACTGATGCATATGGATACTCTGTTCTGGCTATTCCCAAAACCATTACAGTCCTATAAACTACGCTTGGGAAAGACATCAACTACCGCTAAGCCTTTGCCTGAAGCCAAAGAAGTTGTCTCTTGCCCTTACCTCACTCAAGCTAAGAGGTCCCCCGTGCTAGTGGAGTCATCAGAAGAAGCTGCCAAGGTCACTGATGCTGTCTTCAAGAATGTATCTATTTTGCTCCCCCTCCAGACTGTTTATAAGGAGTTCCCAGGATTAAGATGCATGATTGTGAAGTGGGATAAGGAACTAGCAGAGGCTCAAAATATCTTGGCTGTCCTTCTACCCTTTGGTTGTACTACCACTCAAGTAGTGATTTCCATTCAAAAAGTGAAGATCAAGGCCGTTCTAGATACTGGCTTGCCAGTCAATGTTGTCTCCTCTAAGCTTGTGAAGAAACTCAGACTTGCCCCTGACCTTAACTATCACCAGACATATGGCACAGCTGGACTGTCTATGACCCGCACCATAGGGGCTTACTCTGCTTTACCCATGTGGTTTGGCAAACTTCTTCTAGCTGCACCAGCAGTTGTCTTGGAAAATGAGAGTTATTATCTCTTAGTTATCACCCAGTTCCTTAGGGAATATAATGGGATAATCAACTTGAAAGATGGCTACCTCTTTATCTTGGGATACAAAGTCCCTCTGATCTTTGAAGAGCCGGTTAAAGTTCCCGGGAAACAGCTCAAGACATGTGCCTTGGAGTATCTCACTGGGGTTTTCAACCTCAAATATCACTCACTCCTCCAACATGAAAAGTCCACCCATGGCTTGTCCTGCATCTGAGGGGATCCCTCTCCTAGCCACGTCTGCTGTCATCATCCCACCTGGCTCCCAGGCCATCCTGGACTCCCAGATATCATATGAACTACCTGAACAAACCTTCTTGGAGTTGTACTCTCCCCCCTCATTAGGGCGCAACAAACCTTATCTCTGTCCTGGAATCCTAGATGTCTCCCATAAGGACCCTGTTCAATTGTTGGTAGCCAACCTGACTGCAATCTCCATGACTGTGTCTAGGGGGCAGGTTGTTGGATATGGCAAGTTGTTGAGCGCTCCTGATGTCCTGTCTCTTCATCCCTTTGGCATGTTCCAGATTTTAACCTACCTGAAGATAAGCCTCAAGTCTTATCCTTGTTCACTGCGCAAGACTTTCCACAGCTGTCCCTGGTTCAACAGAAAGAGGTGCTGGATTTACTAGACCAATTTTCCGACATCTTTTCTAAGGACAGTACCAACTATGGGTTAGCCAAAGGTATTATCCATCATATTGACACTGGTGACGCTCCTCCCTTCCGTGCTAAACCATATTGCTACAGTTGTGTAGAGGACGCCCAAATGTCTAAAGAGCTCAAGCAACTGTTAGACGCTGGGCTGCTGGATCCTTCCCAAAGTCTTTGGGCATCCCCACTACTCATCCTAAAGAAGAAAGATGGGGGTCATTTTATTGTGATGGACTATCAACAATTGAACTCTTTGACCAGGAAGGACTCATACACCTTGCCGCGTATTGATGACGCCCTCTGACGCCTTGGAGGCTCTAAATTATTCTCTGTAATGGATCTGACATCTGGATACTGGCAAGTTGACCTATTGCTCAAGGATTGTCAAAAAGCCGCGCTCATTACATCTGAAGGGCTTTTTGAGCCTACTTGCATGCTGCAGGGACTCTACAACGCCCCGGTCACCTTCCAAAGGGCTATGTACTCCATCCTCTATGACTTGAAGTTGTTGTGTGTCCTAGTATAATTGGATGATATAACGGTTTTCAGTGCTACCTTCACCAACCACCTGGCTCATCTCAAAGAGGTAGTCATAAAGATTTGATAAGCAGGCCTCAAACTAAAGCCTTCCAAGTGCGCCTTCTTCAAAGAGCATCTTGGTTTCTTAGGCCATGAAGTAACCCAGACCAGGATTTGCCCAATGATTAAGAAAGTTGAAGCCATTGACAAAATGCTTCTGCCCACCAAGCTATAAGAAGTATAAGTCTTTTGGGGATGATAGACTACTATAGACAGTTTATCCCTGACTTTGCCAATACTAGTGAGCCTCTAGTCCAGCTATTATGTAATGTCCCTTTTGAACGGACCGCCAGTCAACAGCAAGCCTTTGAGACCCTTAAGCAAAAACTCAAAGGGGTACAATCCTTGTGTATCCTGACTATGATAAGGAGTCTATCCTATACACTGACGCTAGCAATCTTGCTATTGGAGCTATCCTGGCCCAACTGGATGATGAGGGTGTAGACCATCCTAAGGCTTACGCTTCCTGCATGCTAAACAAGCATGAGAAGAACTATAGTGTCACAGAATAGGAGTGCATCACTGTATTACATGCAGACAAGCAGTTTTGTCACTACATATATGGCACCCACTTCACTGTTGTCACTGACAAAGCTTCACTTAAGTGGTTACAACAGCTTAAGGAGCCTGAAGGGCACCTAGCTAGATGGGCTCTACGTCTGCAAGGATACAACTTCACTGTGCTCCATTACCCTGGGATTCAACACCAGAACACTGATGGGCTCTCTAGAATGCCCATTCTTGCTTTGCACCCTGCAGAGGCTGACCGGTTGTTAAAATAATTGGGTACCTGTCTTTGTGGGAAGGTGAGACAGAAGAAGTACAACTGTCCTTGTCCAAGCTATCCAAAGATACCCTCATACACAACAATCAGCTCTTAAAGAAGATAATAGATCAGTATCTGTCTTATGTACAACCCAGTCTTTGCCTCTTGTTGGTGTTGCAAGCTCATAAAGAGACTGGGCATAGAGGCATTGCCAAGACCTTTGACTGGCTTCAAAAGAATTACTTCTGGGAAAACCTTTGCCTACTGATCCCAGACGTGATAGCTAGCTGCCACAATTGCCAGCTGCAAAGGCCTTGAGCTGCTGCCCATGAGTTCAAATTACTCCCCCCGCAACATGCCTTCCACACTGTCAGCATTGATGCGGTAGGTCCTCTCCCCTGCTCACATTCTGGATGTTGCTTTATTCTGATCGCAGTTGATCATTTCAGCAAGTGGGTAGAGGATCACCTAAAAAAAGACATCCTGTCTAAGACAGCTGCTTTCTTCCTGCTAAAAGATGTTTTCTACCGCCATGGCTGTCCTCAAGTGTTGCTCTCTGATAATGGGACTAACTTCAATGCCAAGCTGGTAACCTCTGTTGTCAAAGCTCTGGGATCCCACCAGTCTTTCTCTTCCCCCAAAAGCTTCTACCAATGGGACAGTTGAGTGTGCTAATTTGACACTGGTCTCCATCATGAGGAAGCTCACCTACTCTGACGCTGCCAACTGGGACCTATACTTACCTGCCGCTCTCTTTGCATACCACCTTAGCAAACATTGTGTCACTGGATACTCCCCTTTTGCTAGGTTATATGGGCAAGAGGCTACTACCCATCACTCTTGGGGCCCCTGCTTACCTCTGATAACGCCATGAATCCTGAAGACCACATCAAGAATCTAGTCAACCGCATAATTGATATACAGGCCACTGCCTACACTTATGCATACAAGACTAAGATGCTTGAGCTCTCTCCTGATAATGCTGGACGCTCCCCCCTGCCTGAATTTGATGTTGGTGACCATGTAATTTACTACCAACACAGAGTAGGTGGTTGCGCACATAAGTTGGACTCTCTATGGATTGGCCCTTTAGAAGTGACTTTTATCAAGGGTCCAAGTTCACTGTAAAGCTCCTCTCCAGTGGCCGTCCATTTGCTTGAGTGCACGCAAAGTTCCTTTATAAATATTACCCCCTAAGGCCAATCTAGGAGAGGGCAATGTTGTAAATACTGCTATTCACCATTTTTTGATTTTGCCTTTGGTGGGCTATTTTGAGGACAAATCTCTTGCTTTCATGTTTGCCTCTTGAAACAAGTTAATGACTGAATCAGGAAGTTCAATTGTTTGGTTTCTTGATCCTGCGCAACTCATTTGCCCCACTAATGCTGGTGGCAAGCGACCCTACTTCCTGGTAGTGTTTTGTGGTATTACTAACCACTATATATTCCATTTCATATTCACCAATAAAAATTAAGCTCTATTCACATTTTTGTCTTTGTGTCTTCTGTACTTCCACGCCTCTCTCTAGCCATGACTAGTAGAGATTATTCTTCCAGGGCTGCAAAGTAAACACATTTTCCTTCCCTGTCATCTAACCAAGACTTAGTACAAATCTAACCCTAAGGTTAGGATTTCCTGCTGTGTGTCTGTGCCGCGCCTCAGAACACAACATGTATTTAGTGCAGAAGGCTGTTTTGGGGATGTCTTCCTACTTAATATGAATCTGATTGTAGCCTTCAGTTAGGGCAATCTTGGAGAAGACTATGGCTCCTCCCAAGGCGTCAAAGAGATTGTCAATAAGTGGTAGTGGATAAAAATTCTTGATGGTAATTTTGTTTAGGGCTCGGTAGTCTGTGACCAGATGTAAGGTACCATCCTTCTTGGCCACAAAGAATATGGTGTCCTCAAAAGGAGACTGTGAGGGGCGGATAACTCCTTTCTCCAACTCTTCCTTGAGGTAGGTGCGTAGGGCGTTGTCTTTATTTGGGGTCAACCTGTAGATAGGACGCTCTTTGGGTACAGCCCCTTTGAGTTGGATGGAGTGTTGAATGTGTTTCTCTGGGGGTAACCTGAGTAGAGCTTCCTTGAAGATTTCTGGATGGCAGGCCATAATTTTGCAATCCTGAGGTATGGAAGTATCCTGGTGATCCTTGAAGTGTATGATCTTGTACTGGCAGGAGTCCCAGTCAATTTCCTTCAGGTTTTTCTTTTTTCCAGGGTCCCTGTGATGCGCACAAAGACATGGTTGCGTAGGAGTTGGTCAACTGAGTCAGGGTTGATCTGGTGGTTGACACCTTCACACTTAATGAACAACTTGAGGTCGCCCAGTGTATGTGAGGATTGTTCTTTTGTAACAAATCCAACCCCAGTACAATGTCAAACTTTGGGAAGTCAATGACAGGGCCTTGGATGGTAGAGTATAGGTTCTCAAGCATGACAGAGAAGGGGGCGTATTCCTTTCTCACGGCAATGTGATGTTCATCAGCTGGGACCACGTTTTCAATCTGCAAAGGATTAGTGGCTAGATTGAACTTGTCTACAAACTGCTGTTGACTAGGGTTTGATCTTTGCCCAAGTCCAGGAGTGCCAAGCCTGTGTAACTGCAAAAACAGAAAGGATAGAACATCAGTTTATTGGGATGTCTGGCAATGGTGTACAGTACCAGGTCCTCTGAGGGTACTTGGATCATTGGGCATTGGTCCACATCCTTGGGTCAGTACTTATGATTGGGCAAGTCAGAAATTGTGTGGGGAGAGCTTGGATTCCTTAATGCTCTCCATAGGCTTTTCCCTCATCTTAATTGCCTTGTGTGGAGGTGATACAGAAGTGAGTACAATTTGACTGGCTATTGTTTCCATTCCTGTGTCCATTTTAGCTTGTGGATTTATGGTTGGTGTTATTCCTGTTGCTTTCAGGGGGTGGTCAAGTGGAGCGCCTGCCTGAGTAAGAACTCTTGGGTCTCTCTTGTTTTCAAGTTTGTGCCTTATGGAGGGCATTGTATGTTTGTTCTGCTTTCTCCACTTTGCAGTACAAGCTTTGTAGGTTGATCACTTGGTCTAGGTTCACATGTCTCATTACATGCAACTTAAGGGTTTCATAGTACATGAGGTGTGTAGCTGGGGTGTCAAAGACCATTTCAGAAGGGGCACAAAGTTGGAGTTCCTGGTAGGGGCAGGTGAGCTCCTTTACAGTGCCTGTCTGGGTTAGGTTCTTTACTTGATGTATGATCATGAGCACCATGTCCTTAAGCACAAATCTTGCCAAGAAGTCTTTCTTGAAGGTATCCCAGTTCTTGTTGGTGTGTTCTTTGTGCCATTTGTCACACCAGGTACCAGTTTTGTGATTCAGTTGGGTGGGAGATTTCCACATTCCAAAATTGCTGTGGGCATTCCATCTGGGCCAGTTTTCTCTGGGAAGACTGGATCCATGCAGCAGTGTTATTGTTGTTGGCCCCAGCAAAAGGTTCTTAGGCAGCGCTTTGCATTCTTTGGGCTACGTGGCAGGCATGGTGTTTTTGTTGGTTGGTTGCGGAATAGAAGAGGGAGCCTGAAAGAAGCCTTGTGCAGACATGGTGTTTAAGGCGGGTAGTGGAATCACTATGTTCTGGTACAGGACTAAGCCATCAGGTATCTTGGCACCAGGAGTATACAGGGTCCAGTCCAGCGGGAGGCCAGACATGATTCTGTCAAGGATTTGTTGGCCGCAGCAAGTGCAGGCAACAGGTGTAATTTTACAAGATAAGGTAGGATGGAGAACCTACCTGTGCTATCAATGTTGTAACTGCTGTTTTAGCAGAGTTACAAGGGGGAAAATATTTAGAAGCTAGATAATAATATTTATTGATAGATAGTGATTATATAGTCATTGTGAATCAAGGATAACAGGAACATGATTGTGGTGATCACACGGCTGGATGGTGAAGGGGGTGGCTTGATCCTGGTAATGAGTCAAGCGCCTAAACAAGGTATCCACCATAAGAGATCATCATCTGTTCATGTTTTAGATTTGGCAATGCTAGTTGACTTCCTAGTCTGGCTTTGAGTGGCCGGGTAATTGAATTGTGGGTCACAAACCCGCTTGTTTGGAACCTTGCTGCTGGGTCAAGCCTGCTGTTTCAACAACTGCCTTGGTGAATTGTAGACAGGTGCAATTTCTTAAAAGCCATGCCACTTTGGTTGAGTCTCACTACCTCTTTGAGAATTTCATTGGTTATCAATTGTTGCTTGGGGCACACTTTCTATACTGGTACTCAGATTTGACAGGTCTCAATCTGATTGGCCCAAATTGCCTCAAAATGGTTGGATTGGGTTGGAGGGGGCCACTGTTGCCCAGTCTCCAAAATGTGGCACAGGCTTGGGTTGGGCCTGGTCTTGGGGAGCCCCATATTGGCCTGCTCACAACTTGCATTGAATTAGGTATACACTGGAACCATAGTGGTTACGCTCCCAAGATCAGCAGCCCAAGCTTAGAGTAGCCCTTGGTACTGCTCCTTAACAATGCCAAAGTTATCTTCACTTGTATAACTCAGTGTAAGCAAAAAAAATTCTATCAAAAATAGAAATTAAAGTATTTACAGAGTATTAGTTTTATTTAAATGTGTGCTCCTTTTTGAGACATGCTCTCAGACATAAATAGCCAAATTTAGAAGCAAATATATTGAAAATAAGGATTTAGTTCCCTGAATAGATTTTGGTGGATTCAATCCTTAAATCCACTATTTTCAATTTGAATTCCAAAAATAATCAATATTTTCAAAAAGTGAGTTGTTTCATGTTTAAACTGATCCCTTTTGTGACTGAACCTCATTTGTTCTCTGTTTGTATCCTTTTTTTCTACATAACTATCATAAAAGTTGATTCAGATTTCTTCATAATGTGACTGGCTTATATTTTTTGAATGTGGATAATTTTTGTTTGCTGCCTCATTTTTGGGATTGTGTATTTGATTTTAATTTTGTTTTGTTATTGGCTATTTTTTAATTTGGTCCTAGATAAATTGAACTATTATTGAGTAAATTTCCCTTAAACTGGTTCCAGTTGTAATTTTTGTGTGAGTGAACCTATGTTTTCTAAACCAAATAATATTTTTATCTCAACAGGTTTGAAAACTACTGTACCAAGGCTATAAACATTCAGCTTTTAAATTCCCAATAAACTTATCATTTATTTCTTTAAGCCTTTACCCTTGAGTGTGGTCCTTTAAAATGTTAAAACTTTTATAGCCTACAATTTATAATCTTTATTAACTGTTGATAAATCCTAATGAGATAGATTCTGCATCTAGCTTGCAATCATTGTTTTACCCTTGTCAAATAATATTATTTGTCTTTTTTGATATGCTAACATTTCAGTTCTTTTGAAGAGCTGGCTAAAAAATTTAGTGTAGTCATCTCCTTCTTGGGACTAAGCCCAAGAATCTGATACTAGGCAAAGTAACCTAGCTGTATTCTCACCCTAGATGGTATAAGGATTTTAATTTCATCTAAGAACATCTATTACAAGAAACCCCCAGCTGTATCATCATCTCAGCTCATCTAAGAATGCTTAGACCACTTGGTATAATCATCTCAGGACATTATTCTATTCTTCTAAAGCACTAATAAGGAGTCAAATTATTAACACCCTAATACATAGTAAACTAAACCCCATTATCAAAGGTAGAAAAAATCAATAAAACAGCAAACTTTTACCTTTCTCAGTCAAACAATCTTTATTTAGCCAATCAAAGCCCTTGTCTGCAAAACAGCTCTCAATGTGGATTATCACAGTTGCTGTATGCTGTATAGAGCACCCATCAGTTGTTGATGACATTTTTTGCATTCAAGTGTATGTGATAATTTTGCTTAAAGTTGGTAGGATAGAGAAATCCTAAAAAGCTTTCAGGGTACTGTTGAGTTTATACTTCTTGGAAGTATAATAAACAAGATAAAGAGGAAGTTTTAAGAAGAGAATGATACTTTATTGGACATAAATATAGAATAATATATAGTATCATGGGAAGCCACATACCGTCCATGTATGTCATGATGGTCATGGGGCTTATCTGAGTAATGTTCCTCTTAAGTCACAAGGATTACTCAAGTTGTGTTCTGCTTAGGAGCTGGATTGGGTGATCCCCGTAATAGATGGTCAAATGATAGTGGTGCCACCAACTTGATGATTAATTGGTTAGCTGTTTGGTGACTCATTTGATGAACTACTTGGGGCGTCAATTCCCTGAGAGGAAGTAATCAAAAATGTTGCAATAGTACCATATCTAGGATGAGGGCTTGTTGGCCCAGCAGCTAGCATTAATTGCCAAGAGAAAGGCAAGGCCCAGAATAAAAGGGGTACTAACTTGAAGAGGAAAGAGGCTGAGCGGCCTATCAAGGCCCAGGCTCTGTACTAGGAATTATGATATCATCTAATCATGTAAAAATGATATATACTATTCCCATTATTAGGTGACAGATGCTGGTTTTGGGTCTGGGCTGGGAGTCAGACAGACAGAAAAGTTTTGGTGTAGGAGATGGTTTCATTTTTGGTTTTTAGGCTGCTATATGGTTTTATCTTTTGCAAAACAACACAGCAGGATGTTTGTACCAGGATTCTTTGTGATAAGATTTCTGTGGGGCTTTTAGTCTATCCAGGAGGTCAAAGCAGAGTATATTGTCTAAGGTGAACTCCTTGGTCTCTGGTTTGAGAGAATACTTAAAGAAATAAACTGGGCCAAAAAGTTCTTCTTGAGGATAATAAAACATAGTCTGAGTGTTGAGGATCTCTTCAAAAAGGCAGGATAACAGGCCAAGTTTTCTGTTAGAACAGTGCTGAAATAAAAAAATCTGAAACTAAGCAAGGAGTAAAATGGTGAGAACAAAGGTCCTATAATATCATTTATTTAGAAATGATGATTCCAACTTAGAAATAACTTCATGGCTTAATTATTAAAGTCTGTTGCTAAGCTGTCTTGACTTTGATCACAAGTTAACTGATTTTTGCTCAGTTCTTCTGCGCTGAGTGTTGTAACTTTGCTGTTTTAGAAGAGTTACAAGGGGGAAATTATTTAGAAAGTAGATAATAATCTTTATTGAGAGATAGTGATTATATAGTCATTATGAATCAAGGATAACAGGAACATGATTGTGTTGATCACATGGCTGTATGGTGAAGGGGGTGGCTTGATGCTGGTAATGAGTCAAGCACCAAAACAAGATATCCACTGTAAAAGATCATTATCTGTTCATTTTGTTGGATTTGGTAATTTGAGTTGACTTCCTAGTTTGGCTACAGGTCACTGGAAGGTTGAGTTGTGGGTCACAAACCTTCTTAGTCAGAACCTTATTGGCGGTTTGAGCCTGATTTTTTGACACACACCCTGGCTGAAGGTTGGCCTCCTCAGGGGGTAGGTTGTCAGGGAGGTTGACAAGAGCCCAGGCGCTGTACTGAACTAATGGTTGTTTGGCTGCTGTTAATATGGTTTCTTGTTGTTTTTGTTGTGCCTTGCAAGGTCTTAGTTGATTGTGCTGTAGAACTTTATCTTGCTTTCCCTTGCTGTGTCCTTGAACTAGGTAAGTGTTGTTTTTGTTTACCTTTATTATGACAGGTCCTACTTTTTTGGGCTGTAGCTTGCTTTTTCTGTGTTTAATACCTAGACTTTATCACCAACTTCATGTCTGTTTTGTATGGGGACAAATTTATTTTTCAGACATTCATTTTCTTTCTCTGTTTGCTGTTGGCCTCTATAACTTGAGGGTCTGACCAAGGGAGGACTTTGCTTGGAATTTCCAGCTTGTTTCCTGTCAATACTTGAATGATATTGGGCTGTGTGCTTTATACCAACTCAAAAGGGCTTTTTTGGTGGATCTGTTCACCAAGGTTTGGCACACAAGTAGTGCAGTCAATAGCTGCTTATACCAGTCTTCAGGTCTTCTGGCAGTGATCTTGGCCAAGGCTTGCACAAGGCTGCCATTTAGCCGCTCAACCTGTTCATTGGCCTGAGGGTGGCAAGGTGTTATCATTATGTTCTGGACCCTGTTCTTTGTGAGGTATATGTTGGTGTTTTTGGAGGTCAATTCTTTGCCTCTGTAGGTTATCAGGAGTTCTGGCTTTCCAAATTTTATAATGATTTCTTTGCCTATGAAGCGCCACACATTGTTGCCAGTGTGTACCCTCACCGCCTGCGCCACCGGCCAGCAAGTGGCAAAGTTGGTGGTGGTGATTATGTTTTTCTTGTAAGTATGTTTCCCAGGCATGTGGACCACAATGTCTAGGTGTAAGGTCTGAAGGCTTGGGGAAAGTTGTTATAAACTAGAGCCTTTAAACCAAGGATGTTTATATTGGTCAGATATAAAAAGGTAGGCAAGGTTTGCAATAGTAACTGAACTAAGGCTCCTAAGAGCTTATATGAAGTAAAATAAGGACTAAGACAATTTATTAACCCTAGCAAAATAAAATAGAGACCAGTCTTAATGACTGACAATTTGGTTAAAAGTCAATTTCTAAGTCTGGGAAATGGTCTGCACTAGCAGGAGGATTAAAGCTATCAACAATTAAATTGTGAGTGTTACTGTAAAAGCTGCCTAACTGGTAAAGAAGAAAATCAAAAGGAATCATGAGCTAAGACTTAAACTAAGATAAAGAATCAAAACTGAAAACACAAGCCACAAAACCTAACAAGTACCTTTTTGGGGTGCAAGTCAAACAATCTCAACTTAAGTTGAGACTGAGTAAAACTCAGGCTTTTATTCAAGTTTGGGTTTTGAGGTGAAAGTAAAGGGTGTGTGAACTAACCAAGGATAGTTAGTTGGTTTTAAAGCAAGAAAAACAACCAAAAGCACATGTTTACAATTTCTTAACTTAAAAAGGTTAAGGTAAGGTAAATGAAAGAACAAGGAAGCTGGTGGTTAATTGTTTGCTTAAACCTAGAAAGAGGAGGCATAAGAGGAGGAAAACTTGGTCCGAGGCTGCTGGCGTAAGCAGGAAGGGAAGCAGAGAAAAAGCAAAATGTAATTGAATTTGGACTGGATTTAAACTAACCCAGCGTATAGGTACCAGGTTCAAATCCCGTTTGCAAAAGAAAGGTAAGTTTGAACTTGAAACTAATCGTTATTCTTTAGGTTAATTGGCCCAAAAGGTAAGCAAATGAAGAGGGGAGCTGAGGAATTGTAAAAAATGTTGAAGATTTAAGCTAAAGGATTATAAAATGACCAATTGTAGTAAAATGAAATACTAGCAGCAAGAATAAAAATTAAGGAGAATCCTGACACTAGGGTCCATACCTTTGGGTAACTGGGAGTGGATGGGCAACACAGACTTAGGTGGGGTGTCACTTTTTGCAAACTTTTCACACACATCATATTGGTTAAGGACTTCCTGAATGTCCCAATATAGGGTTGACTACCACACTTTGTGGTTTAGAAACTTATACAGATTCCTAATTTTTTATGTCCAAGGTCCCTATGATAGCACAAGATAGTATCTACTCTTTGATGTGTGGGTATGTAAGGGATTGTTACTCCATCTGACATTTTTCTGTGAAGTTTTCTGTATATGTCTGCAAATATGTGTTTGTTCTTGATAATTGTTTTTTTGTGATTTCTGTAGTACCCAGAGGGAAACCTTTGTCCTTAGTGCAGAGAACCAGGAGGGCTAATCTAGAACCAACCCATTTTCCCCTCTTGTAGCTCTGAGATATAGACGGGAGAGTGCATCTGCCATGGCAAGTTTAGGTCCTGGCTTGTATTGTATGATCATGTTGAACTGTTCAAGAAGTTTCATCCCGTGCTCCTGGCGCCTGGACAGATTAGCTTGTGTTTTAAATTATATGAGAGACTTATGATTGGTTAGAACGGTGAACTCCTCTTGAAGTTTCAAGTATTAGCGCCATTTAATGAGACAGTGAACAAATTCTAGCAGTTCCATAATTGTGTATGGGGTAGCAACACTTGCTGTCTGTTAACTTGTGTGGCTCATAGGCTACAGGCAGGAAGTCACCATTAATATTTTTGATTTGCATTACTCCCCCAATGAATGCGTCTGAGGCATTGGTTTCCATTTGGTATTCCCTGTCACGTTTGGGGTATTGCAGGATGGGAGCTGTTGTGAGTTTCTCTTTGAAACGTCTAAAACATAGGTCACGTTAAGGGGTCCACACAAACTTGGATTTGGCGCCAGTTATGGCAGACAGAGGTGCAGTCAGGACACCACAGTTGGGGATGAATTGTTGTACATAGGCAACCATTCCCAGTAACGTGCAGAGTTTGGACTTGTCTTTTGGCGGTGGCATTTTACAGATGGCCTGGATTTTCTTGTCATCAGGTTTGATACTGTCTTTTAAAACTATATTCCCCAAGAAAAATAACTGTTTGCAGAAGAATTGACACTTAGAGGGCTTGGACAACAGCTTATATTTTACCAAGGTGGTGAAGACTGCTTCTAAATTCTTATGGTGTTTTTTCACTGAGGGGCTATATACAATGATATTTTCTAAGTATATTAGAGCATGTTTACCAATGTGGGGAGCAAAAACCTCATTCATGAAGGTGACAAAGGTTGATGATGTGTTTTTTATTCTAAAGTTAAGCACAACACACTCATATGATCTGTATTTAATTAGAAGGCTTTTTGGGTATGTCTTCCTCTTTAATACAGTTTTGGTTGTATCCTGCTGTCAGGTCAATCTTGGAAAGACAGTTGCCCCGCCCAGGGTATCAAAGAGGTTGCCAATAAGTGGAAGTGGTTAACAATTCTTGATGGTAACTTTGTTTAAGGCAAAATAGTCAGTTACAAGGCAGATGGTTCCATCTTTATTTGCCACAAAGAATACAGCAGCACCAAAGGGAGACTGTGGGGGTGGATAAGTCCTTTTTCCAGTGCCTCCTTGAGGTAAGCACAGAGGGTGTTGTCCTCATTTGGAGTGAGGCGGTAAATAGGGTGCGCCTTGGGTACTGTTACTTTGAGTTGGATGGAGTGCTGGATGTGTTTATCTGGTGGTAAACCTGGTAGATCCTCTTTGAATATTTCTGGATGTCAGGCTACAATCTCTTTATCCTGATGTGGTCTTTGAAGTTTATAATCTTTTACTGGTAGGAGTATAAGTCAATTGCCTTGAGGTTCTTCTTTTTTGAGATTTTCTATGATACGTACAAAGACGTGGTCCCTCAGGAGTTGGCCCACAGAGTCAGGAAAGATATGATGATTGACCCCTTCACGCTTGATGGTCAATACAGAGGTGATCCATTCTGTGTGGGGGTTATTCTTTCATAGCCTGTCCAGTCCAAGTACAATGTCAAATCTAGGGAAGTCAATGACGGGGCCTTAGATGGTGGAGTGCAGGTTCTCAAGCATGATGGAGAAGGGGGCAGTCTCTTGTGTTACAGCAATGTGGTGTTCATCAGCTAAAACCACATTCTTAATCCACAAAGGATTAGTGATTAACTTGAATCTGTCCGAAAATTGCTGTTGACAAGTGTTTGATCTGTGTCTGAGTCTAGGAGTGCTGACCCCTTGTAACTACAAAATCTGAAAGGATAGGAAATCAGTTTATTGGGATGTCTGACAATGGTGTAGAGGACTGGATCTCCTGAGGGCACCTGGATCATTGGGCATTATTACAAGTCCTCAGGTTAATATTTGGCACTGGGCAAGTTGGGAAAAGTTTGAGGGGAGCTTGGCTTGCTTAATTCTCTCCCCAGGATTTTCCCTTATCCTGATTGTCTTGGGCAGTGGTGACTCTGAAGTGTGTGTGATTTGACTGTTCATTATTCCCATTACCATGGCCATTTGAAATTGTGGGCTTATGGTTTGATTTACTATTAATATATTATTTTTGCCAGGAGGAGGTTGTTTAGAACGTCAAGCTGGGTGAGAATTCTTGGGTCTCTCTCTTCCCAGTTTGTGCCTTATAGTGAGTTGGACGTTTGTTCTGCTTTCTCCGCTTTGAAATACAGGCTCTGTAGATTGATCACTTGGTCCAGGTTGATGTGTCTCATTATGTGCAACTTGAGGAAGTTGTAGTACATGAGATGTGTAGCTGGAGTGTCAAATGCCATGTCTGAGAGGGCACATAGGCAGAGCCCCTTGTAGGCATGCATAAGTTTTTTTACAGTGCCTGTTTGAGTCAAATTCTTCACCTGGTGTATGATTATGAGGGCAGTATCTTTCAGCACAAATATTTCCAATAAACCGCTTAAAGGTGTCCCAATTTTTCACAGTGTGATACTTGTGCCACTTGTTGCACCGGGTGCCTGTGTCATGCGTGAGTTGGTTAGATATCTCTGCAATCCAGAAGTGTTGTGGGAATTTGTTGTGAAGTGATTGGTTATAAACTAGCTGTCACTATACTCATGTATTGATCCATTAAGCTTGATGAACCAAAGGACAATGGTACTCTCACTCTGGATGATAACTAGTCCAAACAATCAACTAGGTTGTACTCCAAGTTTATACTAACTGATGATCATCTGATCATTAGTTTAATATTAGGCTAAGCAATAGAGGGAACTGGGCTGTAACTAGAGGATCCTGGCGTTCTATGACTTTCATTAATCCCCTCCCTTACTATATTACTCTCTCCTTGATTGATTAAATAAAGATTGAATTACATAAACTTATACTTATTATACACATTAGGCTTAAGGATTTATCTTAGCTTAATCTTTAGTAATACATAAGGCTGTAGTCAAGTTAAGCATTAGTAGCTATCAACCAACTGATAGCTGAAGTTACAACATTTGGTGCTCACTCTAGCATGCATCTGTCCAATAGTACTTTTTGCCCTGCTGGGGACTTGTCTTTTATGCGGGGAGGTGATGGAGATAATCTTCTCCATGCCTTCCTTTGCCACCTTCAGCACCACACTGATGGGCTTTTCTTGAAGATCAATTGCCCTGCTGGAACAAGGGTTGTTCTTCCTAACAAATTTGCGGCTTTTGGTCAGTTCATGACCAATGTACAGCACCCCTGTCAAATAGAGGATCAGTCCTCTCTACACCTCAATGTCCCAGTGCCACTTAAGGTAGACAGAAACGCAGAGCCTACCCAGCAACAGCTGGAGCACGCCATCAGTAGTATGGACCATGGTGCATACCAAAATGGGAAAGCTCATAAGAAGCTTGCGGTACTGCCATTCTATGGCACTACAGCTAAAGAGAAATTCTGCAACTTTACAGGAATAACTCCCAATCAGCTTTGATTGCAGATGAAAACAATTGAACAAGCCAAGGATTATATCCATAGTTTTACACATCCTGTCATTTTCCACAACTAGACTCACTTGGGTTATCAACTGTGCCTGATCTTGCATCAGGAAAATTTGATAAACAATCATCAGGCTTTCCTCTTTTGCCTGCATGAAAAACTTACAGACTCTATGACCAATATCAGTCACCAACTAAACAGCTTGGCTATCCACCAAAACTTCACTGCAAATTGGTTGACACAGCTGGAGGAACACCTGACAAACTACGTGGTCACAATGGTTGGGACCATTCTTGAACACAAAGGGCTGGACAATAATTGGCTAGGCACAGTCACTCACCACGTAAAAGGGGCAGAAGTCACCTTTTTCTATCTATGCAGCAAGGTTGAGTTGCTCCACCGTTCTGTAGGAATGATTGAAGATGGTGTTTCTTCTGAAGGCAACAAGGAAGCCACTTCCATTATCCAGAAGGACATGGAGGAGCTATCTGAACATGCCAGTGAGATTGACAAGGGCCTTTGTCAATCCCTCTCTGACTGCAACCATTTTAACATGGAACTTCCCAAGTTTGCAAAAATGATTGACCACAACCACAACTGCACAGAAGAAAATCATGATAATCTGGAAAGATTAAGTGATAGTCATTGGGCTATTCAAGAAAAAAACAATGTGTTGTTCAAAAAACAGGAATCACATATGGAGAAACTTGAGGACAAACTACACATAGCAAACCGCACAATAAAGGACCTGGCCTAAGAAGTACAATTGCAATGTAGCAATATTCTACATCTACAAGGACAAGTAGAGCGCTACTTCAGGTGTATGCCAGCCAGATTGTGTCTGATCCAGGACTACAGACAACCACAAGAAGAAGTCAAAGTGTTTTGTCCACTGCCAGCCAGGCAATGTCAGAAGACTGTTGCTCCTTCCATAGCTATGAGAGCAATGAAGACAACATAAGCCATACAATGAGGAAGGTCTATGTAGCAGAACTAGTTCTGGATAGCAGTGAAACACCTCTTCCTGGCGCCACTGCTTCAACTTCCAGGGCCACCAACAACGCCAGAGATGCAGCTTCTGAAACACAATTCTGCGCCTCAAACCAGAGAAATAACTCACCTCCTCCTAGAAGAAGCTATATTTTTAGCATTTTTTCTGTGATCCAGAACTTCAAGCCAAAAAACTTGACAAAATTTGACAAAAAAGCCAATGTCCACATGTTCCTCTGTTTATATAACAACTCTATGTATGGGGCAGATGATGCCATGAAGAATGCAACCATTTTTAATTGCTTGGATTCAGAGACCCAAACAATAATGCCAAGACTTCTGGAACAAGGCTGGACTTACAAGAATGTATACAGGGCCCTTATTGCAGAGTTTGGCACCAAGGAGGCTTTATTTTGCCGGAAAATGGAGTTTACAGAATAGAAGATAAAGAAGGGGGAAAGCCTAATGGATTTCTCAGAGCGCTTCTATCTGGAAGCACAGACCCTAGTCTCCATGGGAGCCGCCACTTTTGTTGACGTAAAAGGAGAACTTCTTAACTATGTACGCCCCAACAGAGAGCTTTACATTGCTCTCAAATCTGAAATATATGGTGCAAGAATGGTCCCTGAACTCATGTGCCACTTGGGATCTTTTAAGGAGCAGTTTGAAGTTCCCTTTCCTGATTATAAGAAAGCCACTTTGTCCTTTCCTACAGATTCCAAGGGAAAGACTTGGGAGAGGGACTCACCAAAGAAACTACCAACTATAGCTACTCCCCCAGTTAACAACACAGCAAACACCTGTACATTTTACAAGTGTGGGCAATTAGGACATCTTTCTCAGGATTGCAAGCAATCCAAGGCTAATGTTTTCCACCTGAACCAGGAAGACAACGTGGAAGACAAGCTAGAAGACAAGGATGAAGACAAGGACAGAGAAGAAGATGGCAAGGAGTCAAAAAACTGCTAAGCAGTCAGGTTGAGGAGCAAACCCTGACTGCTAGTAGTTCCCAACCCTCTCCACCTATTGACCCAGACCCCAAAATTCCTGATTGCAACGTGGTCCTGCTGGACCAATAATCCTGCCCCAAGAGATACTTGCCAGATAAAGAAGAAATAAACAAAGACTTGCTCCATAGAGTTTTAGCCGTCAACGCAGTCACAAGGAAGCAAGCACTCCGTAAAGAAAGTATACCTTCCAAATAAGCTGTTGACACCATCTCAATACCCTATACTGAACAACTTTTCATGCCATACACTGAGGTCACCCATGAGAGTGACAGTGTTAAAAAGTTGTCTCAACTATTGAAGTTGGTACAAGTCTCCACAAATTTGGATACCTTGAAATCCCTGAAGCCCAATCTAACAACTGTGTAGAGTTGTTCCTTGCTCGGTTTAAGGGTTTAGATATCCACAAGGTTACCAAAATAGCCTCTTCTCATTATGGGGAACAACACAACTTCACATACATTGAACTGGTGGTTCATAAGCTTCAAGTAAGAGCAATTCTGGACTCTGGAGCTCCGGGAACATTGTATCAACTAGGCTAGTCAAGAAGCTGAAACTTGTGCCTGACCTAGATTATAATGAGGAATTTGGTACTGCAGGACCCAAAAAAACAAAGGCGTTGGAAGCCTATTCATCCTTGCCACTTGTTTTGGTAAATTGATGGTAACAGCTCCAGCAATAGTATTGCACAATGAAAGCTATGATATCTTAATTGGAACAAGCTTCATGGTAACCTATGGGACTATCATCAACCATCAGGATAGCACTTTCAGCATTCTAGGTCACTCTGTACCAATGTTTTATCACAGTGACAGACCAAGAGGCCTCCCTACAAAGAAAATCCACTATATTGATATGGAATACGCTGATGGAGATATGCTAGTAGCGTACACCTTGCGTCAGCGTAGAATCAAGGTTTTACCTCTGGCCACTAAAGAGTACAAAGGGATTCTCTTATATTCCTCTAGTGAATTCTCCATCCCAACTGGTTCTCAAGTTATACATAATACAGGTCTAAGCCTCATTTTCCCTAAAGGAATGCATGGGGAAGTATCTGGACTCCACAATGGTTTGCAGTTGGAATCTTGGATTCTACCTGGGATTGTCATACCATCATTGGAAGAGATTATGGTACTTTTGGGGAACCTTTCTGATAAATCACTGAAGGTGAAGAAATACCAACTGCTGGGCTACATGAAGTTGGAGGAAAACTCTAGCCTTATGGATGTCACTCCTTTTGGAGATTTCAGTGAATTTGCGCTACCTTGCAATCAACCAAGTGTTCTGTTGCTTATTCTGCACATGACTTTAAATGAACTAACAGAAGACCAGAAGGACCAAGCCATCTGGCTCTTTGAGAAATATAAGGACGTCTTTGCAGAAAATGACCGAGACCTAGGTAAAGCTCTTGGGTTTGAACATGTATTAGATATGCAAGGGACTGCCCCTATACGCTCTAGGCTGATAAGACACAGCCTGGCCAACCAAGCCATTGTCAACAAAGAGCTACAGACGCTACTTGCATCTGGACTTTTGGTACCCAGCAAGAGTCCCAGGTCTTCACCACTGTTGATTGAAAAAGAAAAAGGATGGGTCTAATTGCTTAGTAATGGACTACCGCAAATTAATCTCTGTCACAAAAAAGATTCTTATGTATTGCCCTGCATTGATGGCACATTGGACAAGCTGGGTGGCGCAAAGTACTTCAGCGCAATGGATCTGATCAGTGGATACTGGCAGATTGACCTTCTAGCAGCAGACCAAGAAAAGTGTGCCATCATTACAGAGCAAGGGCTTTTTTAGCCTACTAGGATTCCACAAGGACTTGCAAATTCTCCTGCAACTTTCCAACAAGTCATAGACTCTGTGATAGGAGACCTCAAGTTGACTTGTGTTCTGGTTTAAATTGACAAAATTAACGTCTTTTCACAAACTTTTGGTCAACACTTGGACCATTTGGAGGCCTTGTTTCAACGTCTTATTGCTGCCAATCTTAAGCTAAAACCAAGGAAGTGTAACTTCTTTAAGAAATATTTGGAATTCCTTGGTTATATCATCAGCAAAGATGGCTTACAGCCTGTTCCTGCTAAGGTCAAAGCTATCACACACATGCAAACGCCTTCCAACAAGAGAGATGTTCAGGTGTTTTTAGGAATGGTTGGTTACTATAGACATTTTATACCAAACTTTACAGGTCTAGGAGGACCACTATTCCACTTATTGAAAAGCAAAGTTGAATTCTCATGGACAGAAGGATGCCAGAAAGCCTTCAAGGACTTGAAAGCCACTCTAGTGATAGAGCCAGTACTCTCCTATCCTAATTTTGAGTTCCCCTTCATTGTACACATGGATGCCAGTTTGAAAGCAATTGGTGCTGTTCTTTCTCAGCTGGACAATGATGACCAAGACCATCCTGTAGGGTATTTTTCCCACACACTCAATAGTCACAAAAGGAATTATACGGTCATCAAGAGTGAATGCCTTGCAGTCATTTATGCCTGTCAACAATTTAGAGTGTACCTCCATGGAGTACACTTTACAATAGTAACTGACCATGCCTCACTTAAATGGTTGAAAACCCTGAAGGATCCTGAAAGACAACTGGCACAATGGGCTATTAAGCTACAAGCTTATGACTATTAAATAATCCATTGCACGGGAGTTATGCATCAGAATGAAGATTGCCTTTCACACCTTCCTACCATAGCCTTGGTTTCCTCAGCAGCAGACAAAATCTACAACAATCTGATGCTGAAACCTTCTATGTGGGAGGAGGAGTTGCTTGAGATTCAGAAAATTCTGAAGGCTCTTGTGGTGGACACTTGTGTCAAGGATAATCAGCTTTTTAGGTTTTATAAAGGGAAGTGGCTACCATACATTTGTCCATCCTTACGTACAGATGCAATAGTATCATCACATTGTACTTTGGGCCATGGTGGTATCCATAAGACCCTTAACCTTCTACAGCAGCACTGCTACTGGGAAGATATGCACTCAGATGTAGCAGAAACCCTGGCTGCTTGCCATGACTGTACAATAGAGCAACCAAAGGTCTTGTGCTATCAGCACCAGCTAATTCAACCTGACTTTGTATTTTATACTGTTGCTATAGACGTAGTAGGTCCCCTTCTACTCACTGCTAGAAAGAACAAGTTCATAATTGTAGCAGTGGATCAGCTTACAAAATAGGTAAAACAAAAGCAATCCCTAACCAGTCAGCGTTTACCACAGCCAAGTTCATTCTAGATAACATACTCTACAAACATGGCTTCCCACAAACATTGCTAACAGATAATGGGACAAACTTCACGGGATACATGATACCCAGGCTGAACAAACTTATGGGTATTTTTGGTACCCTGTCAACACCATATTATTCCCAAATAAATGGAATGGTAGAGAGAACAAATGGAAGTCTTGTACAGATCCTAAGGAAGCTTAGCCATCAGCACAAAGCAGAATGGGATACATATCTTCTGGCAGCTACCTTTGCGTACAATATAGGATTCCACAGGGCTACAGGGAAAAGCCCCTTCCAGCTTCTTTATGATTGACAGCTAAGTCTCCCACCACATCTCTACAATTTAGTTAAAACCAACAATCCCCTCACCCCCAACACTTATTTGAAGAGACTAGCACAGACGCTAATTAAGTTACAGTCTGTGGCGTACTCTACCAATTTAGCAACAAAGGAGAAAGATATGGATCGTGCGGTAAATTCTTGGCCTGCCCTCCCTGCATAAAAAATAGGAAGTTTGGTATACTTCTACAGAAATTGAGGGTATGGTTGCAAAAGTAAACTTGCCTCACTATGGCAAGGTCCAGTCAAGGTAGTCCAGAAAGTGGGAGTAGATAGCTACACTCTCAAGGATCTGGAAACTGGCCAACTGATCACTCAATTCCATGTGCAGTATATGTGCAAGGCTCCAAGTTATCAAGCATAAACCCCTTTATGGATAAAAATTTTGAAAAAGAAAAACCTAATGAAAATAGTCCATGGGTTGTTATCCTTTTTGCATCAAGAAGAGATAAAGCTTACAGTAAGAAGGATTAGTGTGGTTTAGGCAATTGGTGCTTTATTTAGATACTATTGCCTCTAAACCCAGACGCAACTGGATGAGGACTTTGGCAATGGCTGCGTAGATTATCCAGACATTAGGTAGCCAATGGAATGCAAATGGAAGAAAAGGAGAATCATCTACAGGAAGGAAATCAACACAGTTCACACCAATGAAATAAGGAAAAGCAAGCCCAAGCAAGATGCATTCCCAGAGAAGACTTTCTTGCTGGGCATATTCCTTTGGTGTTTTGCCTCCTACCAAGTAAATGACTCCCAACAGCCACTCAATATATTTGGGCATGTGGTGTAATCTCTGGTGATAAATGACCTTGGAGCCGCTGAGCACCAAGTTTCCTACCAATGCCATGGACTGTCTACTTCCTGCGTAACTATAACTAAGGAGCTCTAGGTTAGTACCCATAGCTTGTCGCAATTGGTATTTGTGACTATCTGAACCATGCCACAAGGGCACTGGGCCAACAGCAGACCAAGGATCAGACCACGCTGCAAAAACCAGCTCAAGAAGTTTGAGAGCACAAGAGATCTGATTGTCTGTTAAGTATATCCCATTGAAGGAGAAGTCCTGTAGGTACAACTGTGCATAAATGATCAGTTTCATCCTAGGGATTTTCCAATGAATGTTATTTCCTACTTCAAGCCCTTTTGTGAAGATCACGTAAGAATTTTCCAGAGCTAGCATAAGGGTGGACCATATAACTACTGGGCTGTAGAATTGTAGAATGGGAATCCTCTCCCAACAAAGAAAGGCAACCATTTTGGTGTAGGAACCTTGACTATCTTCTTGGACCACCACAGAAGTAGAGCTCACCTCACCTTTGTTCACAGTTTAGAGAAGATTGGTTAAGCTTGGTATAGATTCATTGGTCTTATCAGTAGGAGTGATTGTAGCAGCTTTAATCTTGTTATTACGGCTCCTCTTCTTTGCAATTGTGGAAAGCTGACTAGATGTAGGCATACTGAAGTCTTGCACTACCAGCTTACTTGAAGTTGTACTCAGTTTAAAAGAGACAGTACTGGACAAACTATAGAAAGCTGTGTCTATTTCACCGCCTAGAATCTTAGTGAATTCAACTTCTTCTGAGGCTAGAACAGGTGACATATGTACGTTCCCAACCAGAATTTTGGGTATTCCCCTTTGGGTCTTGCTGATTCTCTGTTCTGGAACATTGGTGTAGCGTAAAATTAGCTTTCTGTTTCTTTTTTGGCGGTTACCATACTGAAGGGAGTTAAAAGACTTTTACAGTAACATCTAGTTTAGTGGGGGAAATGTTGTGAAGTGATTGGTTATAAACTAGCTGTCACTATATTCACGCACTAATCCATTAAGCTCAGTGAACCAAAGGGTAATGGCACTCTTTCCCTGGATGATAAATAGTCCAAATAATCAACTAGGTTGTATTCCAAGTTCATATTAACTGATGATCATTCAATCATTAGTTTAATATTAGGCTAAGCAATAGAGGGAACTGGGCTGTAACTAGAGAATCCTGGTGTTCTATGACTCTCATTAATCCCCTCCCTTACTATATAACTCTCTCCTTGATTGATTAAATAAAGATTGAATTACATAAACTTATACTTATTATATGCATTAGGCTGAAGGATCTATCTTAGCTTAATATTTAGTAACACATAAGGTCGTAGTCAAGTTAAGCATTAGTAGCTATCAACCAACTGATAGATGAAGCTATGACAGCATTCCATCTGTGCTAGTTTACTTTGAGCAGATTGGATCCAAGCTGCAGTGTTGTTGTTGTTGGCTCCAGCAAATGGTTTCAAGGAAGTGCTTCAAAGTTGTTGGTCTATGCAGACTGGCATGATGCTCTCATCTTTGTCTTGGGAAGTGGTAATAGGTGTTTGGAAGAACCTTGTGTCAACAGGGCGTTGAAGGCAAAGACCAGTATAGCCAGGTTCTGGTACAGTACAAACCCTTCTGTATTTTGATACCCACCGTGTATGGTGTCCAGTCTGCTGGGAGGCCAGATATGATTCTATTGTAGATTTGTTGACCACAGCAAGTACAGGCAACAGGGGGGATTTTTAGGGATAAGGTAGGATAGAAAACCTACCTGTGCTACCAATGTTGTAACTGTGCTGTTTTAGAAGAGTTACAAGGGGGAAAATATTTAGAAACTAGATATTAATCTTTATTAAGAGATTATTGTAATGTGCTAAAATGTGATGGATTTGATGGACATTAAGTTTAAAGTCAGATCCATAATTTAATTACACATTAGGCAATTGCTCAACTGATCAATTGAGAACTAGTGAATACAGAGCATTCTGGATTCCACTCAAATCCTCTTGACAATTTGGCAATTTGATGGTTACACAAAAGGGCAACAAACAAGGTCTTTGATTGCAGAATTAAAGCTCATACTTGGCGCTTGAGTCCAGAAATCTAAATGGAGGTGACATCAATAATCCAATTGCCTGATTGATCTCTACTCCTGTGTGCAAAATCAATAGCTAATATTGGTATTGATATTGTTATTATGGTATTGATGCCAAGCCTGACCTAATTCTCTGGCCTTTCATCCCACCAATTTTCCCTCTCCCAATTTCCCACCTCACCATATATACTTGGTTTGTATATGAAATAAAGATAAGTTTTTACCCCCACATATTGTTCACTCCTACTTTGGTTTTACTACCTTGTGTTAAAGTATAGTAATTGAACAATTACCAGGGCTAATTCTTGCTAGCTTTACTCAACATTCTACACATAAGGCAGAGATAGTGATTATATAGTCATTGTGAATCAAAGATAACAGGAACATGATTGTGTTAATCACAAGGTTGAATGGTGAAGGGGGTGGCTTGATCCTGATAATGATTCAAGCACCAAAACAAGATATCCACCATAAAATATCATCATTTGTTCATGTTGATGGATTTGGTCATTTGAGTTGACTTCCTAGTTTGGCTACGGGTCACTGGAAGGTCAAGTTGTGGGTCACAAACCCATTTAGTTGGAGCTTTATTGGTAGGTAGAGCCTGCTGGTTTGACACGAGAGTTACATAGTCTGTTGCTCTTCATGTTGAGCTTTTATCTGTTATGAGATGATCATATCCTGATGGATTTTCAACATTCTTGAGAGTGCCTTTTAATTCAAATCATGCTAATTTCATTCATGATTTTCAACTCATTGGCAGGTGCCAGGCGGAACCCACTAACTTAGTGAATCAGGTAAATTCTGGGCCCAAATCCTGCTCATTGGCTGACTTTAAAAAACATGGGAGGGCGGAATCAAATTTTTCAGGTTCATCAGTGTCAGGCCCATGATTTGACTCTTCAGACCAAGGATTAATATCTTCTTTTGGTATTTTGTCAATCATGATAGGAATGCTCATATGCTGATTTAGTGCTTTCAGTAGTCTATATTGGTGTTGCAACTGAACCAATGATAGTTCATTATTTGATTGGGGAAGACAACAGTCCAATAGAAAGGAAAATAATAATAAACAAGATGGTTTTTATTGGTTGTTATTGTGATTAATATACTACATGGGGGAGCCATAAGGGGGTGGCATGGTGGTGAGTTTCATATAAGGTTTGGGACCGTAGAATAACCTGTGAAGAGATAAGCACATCAAATTGACAATGCTCCTAATTAGGAGATAGTGCCCAAAATTTGACATTACCATCAGGTTGATCCATGCCGTTAGATATGTCATGGGGCAACTCATCAAGAACCTACTGTGTATTGTGAGATACATTAGAAGACAATGAGGGGAAATTGGTTGCAAAACCTCCCCCTTGCCCCCTGATTGTTGTCAGACACCAATATCAGAGTCTGTGGGAGATCTGGGAAGGTCTGCACAGACAACCTTTGTGTGGGGATGGTGCAGCAGGAGCGCAAGCAATTGTGGTAGAGGGTCTTGGTGTTTCCTTGGACATCTTCAAGTTGCTATATATGATTGTTGTAGACAACAGCTATCTTGAAGGTTAAAAGGTGGTTGGGTTCAAATTTGGAAGAGTTTGGGTTGAGGGAATAGACAGGATCACCCACGTCATACCTTGCCTTGAGGTGCTTAGTCCCCCCTTGATCTGCTTGTGTTCTATGTTGCAGGCTTTGGTGCGCCACTGACTCAGAGAGGGGGTAGTTACAAGGGGAGGATTCCTGGGAACTGTGGATTGTAATTTCCTTTGCTCCACCCTCATCAGACCATCAGGGGTCCCAAAGGCCAATGCCCTAGGTCTAAACCCTATTCCCCTGTTGATCCTGGCTTTTAAGATTAGTAAAGCGGTGGGGAGATGTTCAGTCCAGGTGGTATTGGGATGCTCCTGCAAGAGCTTGGCAATTAATTGTACCAGGGAAACATTTAGGTGTTCTAAGCTCCTGTTGGCTTGGGAGTGATAGGGCGTTGTTCCTTGTTGAAGGGCGTTCTTGGCACAGTATGCTTTCATGACATTACCTACAAGTTCAGTTCCTCCATATGTGATAAGGCCCTTGGGCACCCAAAACCAGCCAAAATTTATTTGCCAATGAAGCAGATGATGGTAGTGACAGTATGGTGTGAGGTTGCCCATACTACTGGCTAACAGGTAAAGTATTCAATGGCTGTAATGATGTACTTCTTGCCCAATTGGTCTTCAGGAAGAGGCCCTACAATGCCAAGGGGCCACTGCTAAAAGGACTCTTTGGTTTTGATTTTCAAGACTGACTTGGGAGGTGCAGGTTTAGACGTGTTGTTTTTGCACAACACACATTTCTTAAGGAGGTCCTAAATATCTTGGCTCATACAAGGCCACCAAACCTTATGCTTCATGATTTCAAAGAGGTTGCATCCTCTGATATGACCTAAGGTGTGGTGGTAATTTATTATGGTATCCCCTTGCTGTGTGGTGGGAATATAAGGTGTATTTTCACCTGTCTCTGCCCGGTGGCAGAAATTGTCTGCTTCAGTGGTGAATTGGCTTTCATTGTCCTTCAGCTTGGAAATAGTCACATAGTTGAGGCTCTCATAGCAAGTGGCTTTAGTACATAGGTAGATAATTAGCCAGTCTGGATCTAGCCCATGATCCCCCTGATAGACACTACATACAGTCTGGAGAGGGCTTCAGCTGTGACAAGCTCCTTCCCAGGTTTGTATTCAATGTTCAGCTGGTATGAGGACAGACGCCCAACCCATCCTGCCTGATGTCAGGCCAAGTTTGGCTGAGTGTTGAAGTAATGAAGGGACTTGTGGTCTGTCATAACTTGGGATGAGAACATGACTCCTTCCAGGTAATAGCACCATTTCTTGATGCAGTGCACAATTGCTGCTAACTCTTTATCACATATGGGATAGCGCTGCTCTGAGTTGATAATCTTCCTGGATTTGTAGGCCACAGGAAGGAAGACGCCCTTGTCAGTTTTCATCCTTATTACGCCTCCTATGGCCCTTTCAGAGACATCAGTCAAGTTTGTATTGGTGATTCTGGTTGGGGAATTGTATTATGGAGCAGTTGTAAGTCTTTGCTTGAATGTCTCAAAGGCCTGGTCTCTGGCAGGCGTCTAGTGGAAGCGTTGTTTGGTGTTTTGGAGCTTGATGAGAGGTGCAATTAGTTCTTCACAGTTGGGGATGAAATTTTTTACATAGGCAAACATGCCCAAGAACGTGTGCACTTGACCCACATTAGTGGAGGGTGGCATGCTCATGATTGCCTTTATCTTGGCAGGGTTGAAGTTTATTGCTTGGGCAGAGATGGTATGCCCAAGGAATAGGATCTCTGACCAAAGAAATTCACATTTAGAAGGCTTGGTCTTCAATTGATGTTTACAAAGGGTGTTAAGTACAGCACAAAGGTGTTTAGAATGTGTGGTTTGGTCTTGACTGAAGACAATAATGTTGTCAAGATACACAACAACACATGTTTCAATCAGGTCTTCAAAGGCTTTATTTGTCAACATGGCAAAGTTGGAGGGAACATTGGTCATTCTGAAGTTCATGACTCAACACTCAAACAACCCGTAGCTTGTGTGAAAGAAAGTTTTTGCCTCAGCCCCTTGTTCAATGTGGACCTGATTGTACCCTGTGGTGAGATCAATCTTACTGAAGACCTTTGAACCTACAAGTGTGTCAAACAGGTTGTCAATTAGTGGCAAGTGGTATTTTTTCTTGACTGTCACCTTGTTTAGGGTATGTTAGTTGGTTACAAATTAAAGGGACCTGTCCTTCTTAGCTACAAAAAAGACTGTGGCTCCATATGGTGAGAGGGAGAGGTTAATAAAGCCCTTATTGAGCGCGTCCATGAGATGTTGACAAAGAGTTTTGTCTTCCTTGGGCGTCAAGCAATAGAGGTGATGTGCCTGTGGCAATGACACTTGTAACTAAACAGTGTGTTGTATTTCTCTTGGAGGGGGCAACTGGTCTAATGTTTTTCTGAAGACGTCTTTGCACTCCTCAAGAAGTGATACAAGTACTGGTGGAGGTGTTGTGGCAAAGGGGGAGGTGTAGTGGGTTCAGATCAAATGACTTTTACTGAACACTGGTTGAAGTCCAGCTTCCCCCTTGAAGTAGTAGGTACCTATCTCAGTGAGAGCTTTCAGGATACCAAGAGTACCGTGGAGCTCCAGCAGGTGAGGGAGGAGTTGAAGCAAGTACTGTCATGGCCCACCAGATGATGGGACCTAACTTTACCAGGTAGGAAAGGGCCTTCCCAGCCACAGCCCAAGATCCAGCTGCTGGCAAGACAGAGTCAATAAATCCTGTGAGCGCCAGGTAAAGCACTCCCAGGAATTGACTACTTGGGCCAGTGTCATCAGAAGTGGGGGGTTGAGATGGTTGGTTTGAGTGTCGGGGACAGTTCCATGGGGACAAGTAGGCAGCAGGATTGTTGTACTTCCTGTTGAAGATCAAAGGGTAGATGGTGATTGCTTTGCTGTCACAGACAATTTAATAGGGTTTCTTGGGTGCGTTTGGGCGGTTATACCACTGCAAGTCTTCCAATGTCCAGGGTCTGTGGTCAGGATTGGTGAGATACTCAATGAAATGCACAGGGCCAAATGGAGCATCGGGTGGACGGTAGTAGTCAAAGGCTTTGGTTTTGTCAACTGGAGTCTGACTATCTATCACAGTGGATGGTTACTGATGCTTGGGTGTATGCAGATGGAAGAGCATCAAAAATAAGTATGGAAACAGATAGATTAACCAAAAGTTCATAACAACTTTATTTAGTAAGGATGACAATACAGAACTTTTTCAAGTGCTTCTGATTTATATACTTACTCACATGCAGGTGCCTCTGGGCATTCTTCTGGTGCTATTTGTGTGGCAAGGCTTGGTATCTCAGGTTCTGCTGTTTAGTTGGCTGCTTCATGGTCATTTTTGGGGTTTTCAGGAACAGCTGTTTGGCTTTTTGGTGGTCCATCTTGGCTTAGCTGGACATTGATTCTGGGGTTATAGGGTTTTTCATAATTTGATCACAATTTTTGGACTGGATTGACAGGCTCTCCTGAGACTAAAGAACTTGATTAAAAAAGCGGTCCCCAATTGGGGACCCCAAATTACTTAATGGGGGGTGGGCTTGATCTGGGTTTACTGGGCAGCTAAAAATAGCCTGCCCAGGCCCAGTCAAACCCACCAAGACTTGAGAGTAGCTTTTGGGGCCTGTTTTGGGCCCCAAAAGCTGCCACCAGGGCAGGAAAATCTCCCCTGCCGGCTAGCCCCACCTGATGGCTAGGAGCAGGTTTGATTCCCATGTGGGGCTGCAAAACTGTTACTTTTGTAACAAGAACACAAACACAGTGCCATTAAGCAGATTGCTCATCTTGACAGGGTATATATGAAAGCCTGCCCTGTTTCTGTTGAGTTTAATCCCAGAGGTGTCCCAGTCAATGTATGGGTGATTGTGTTGGAGCCAGTTAATACCAGCAATAACGTTGTAGCTGAGCCCAGCCATGATTGTCCCAGAGAGTTTAACTTGGATGCGCCCCATTCTTACAGAGAAATGGTATTGTCTTGTGGGTGATTGCCACTCTACAGGAGTCAGCAACACGCACAGCCTTGAATTACCTGGGTACTTGGTCCAGCTGTTGAGAATCTTCAAAATCCTGGCTGACAATGGTGTGATTGACTCCAGTGTCTACCAAAAGTTTGTGGGTGTTCTCACAGAAACAAAAGGGGTAGGCCAAGTGGGTGATTTTATTTAAGAAATGACTGGGTTGGAAGACGGGGCTGTCACTGTGGACTTGGAACAAATCTAAGGTCTTGACTTCATGCACATTGTAGTTGCAGGACTTTTTGGCAGGGATTAATTGAGAGTGTGGATCAAGCAGGGCTTTTGAACTCTTGTATCTACAACCCCTGGGCTTTTCCTGGGTCTCCAATTTGAGCTAGCTGGAGCTCCCCCTTGCAAGGGTTCTTGGCCCCATTCTCCTGCTGACAGGGTTGGCGGCAGCCTAAATAGCTGTGGGCGCTGCCAGGTGCAGGACAAGGTTGGGGAGGGGCATCATTGGATCTTTGGAATCCCATTGAAGCTTGATTATTGGCCTCCACAATGGCCTTCTAGAAGTCATCAACAGAGGTAAAATGCCCTACAGGAATCCACTTGCAGATGTGGGGCTTGAGCCCATTGACAATGAGGGTGAGTAACATGATTTTCCTATTAGTGACAGCTTTGGGAGCAGTGGCAAGTGCTTGTTGTCAGGCAGCAAGATATTCAGGAACAAAACCAGTCTGTTTGATAGCCAGTAGGGGAGTCCCTACCACAATGGACAAGAAGGCCTCAATATAGTGGGATCTGGTGATGACCCTGAAGGTTGCACATGTAACCTCCTGCTCTTGGTTTTCCCAGTTGGTGAACCAAACAACAGCAGGCCCCATGAGGCGCCCAGATGCAGTGGTAACCCACATGGACTCAGGTACTTGGCAAATACAGAGGCAGGTTTCTGTGGAATGGAGCCAGCAGACAATGTCAGCCCCTTTCACACCACCCACAAAGGGCTCAAGCTGGAGGTTCAGCATATGTTGGGATATGTCTGACTGTGGCAGGGTGACACTGGTGTTGCACTGCCCCAGGTGGAGACAATTATACACACTTGTGAGTACCAACTGGTCCTAATAGATAATGTAACCCTCAGGGATGTCCCCATCAGGGATAGGGAGGAAGGTTTCTTGGTGTCGCAGATCCTGAATGGATTAGACAAAAAGTTGTCCATCTAAGGATTAAGCAATGGAACAATTGCGCGGTTGTAATATTGCATCCTGATTCTACTAGTGATAAAGACGTTTAAAACGCCCCTAAAACAGGTGTTCAATTTTCCTTTTGAACACGCACAAGGCACATGCTTCACTTCCAGGATTATAAATAGAATGACAAAGTTATTTATATCTACCTTCTTAAGGAAAGCCGCAAGAAAGCGGTCGTTCTCTTGAGCAGGACTTTTAGCTGTGTCAACCCACTCTCCTCCATTTGGAAAGTTTTTCTGTCTGTGCCTCCCTGCCTCTGGTGGCAATTCCCCTGCCTCACACTATATAAGTGTGATACTATCTAAATAAATACCAGTTTTTTCTATACACATTATTCTTCTGTCCTTCATAGGCTGCCACTATGCCATCAACAGGTATAGTATTAAGAATTAAGATCACTGAATAACTGTTTGTAGAAATTAGCAACCCCTTGCTGCAACTTTTATGACATTGGCGCTCATGTCTTACAACACCAACAGCCCCCACCCCCCATGGTCCTTTCAATGAGGAGGGAGGAATGCCCCTGGCCCAGTCTCCTGCCACTGCTTCTCCTTACCACCAGGCACCTGCCTTTACTGCTGCTAATGGCCATGCTGGGGAAAGAGCAGGCGCTCCCTATGGCCTGCCCAACCTAAGCCAATTCATGCCAGAACATCAACGCCCCCAAGCTATTGTTTTTGGTCAACCACTGCTCCTACAAGCCCCTGCCCTCTTGGAGATGGACGCCAACTCTTCACCTTCCAAGGACGCCATCTGTAATGCCATACACGCCATGGATGCTGGTGCTGCTGGCAATGGTTCTTGCTCTGAAAACCTGGCCATCCAGTAGCCTTCTGCTGAAAATTCCTTGGGTCACTTTCAGAATCTCTCCCAGTTCAACCCTGACCAGCTCCGCTGTAACCTCTGTACTGTTGAACATATCAAGGACTACCTACACCAATTTGCCCATCCTGCCGTATGCCACAACTGAATGCACCTGGGCCACATCCAAAGCCTAGTACATGACCAGGGAATACTGGTATCTAACCAACAGACATTCCTCCAGGTTCTGTACTCTGAGCTTGGCAATACTTTCACCACTGTCAATCAGTATCTTGCCAAAGTCACCAATGCCCAGAACACCATGCTCCACTGGGTCAATGCCATTGAAGCAGGTATATCTAAGCTAGTTCCAGTGCATGTGGTACAGACCCTCACCCATCAGGGTGTAGACGCCAATTGGATTAGTGTAGTTACAAACCATGTTCTGGAGACTGGCCCCATGGTTTGAAGCCTGACTCATGAGGTGGAAGTCTTAGCCCGCCGCCTTGCCACCATCCTCTTGTTCACCCCCACTTCTGCCGCCACCAACAACTCCCCTTCCAGCGCCCTTCTTGGTCAAGACATCCTTGAGCTCTTTGATCACTACAAGAAGATGAAGATGGAATTGGTCCAGCAGAGTGCCAATCTTGCCTTCCTGTTTGATGGCTACCACACTGTGTCAGAGCTTTAGGATAGTCTCAAACTCCGCCAATTGCATGTCAGAGCCAACAGCCAGACCCAAGTCAGGAAGGACAAGGAAGTAATAGCCTTGCTCCAAGCTGAGCTTGCCACCCACAAAAAGCGCATCACCTCTCTGGAAGATGAATTGGATATCATCCGTCAGGGGAACAAGGTCTACTAAGATGAGCTGGACAAGCAACAACTTCTCCTGGAAGCCTTCCAGAGCCAATTGAATAGGATGGACAGTAAGATTATGGCCGTCAACTTACAGGCTATGTCCATCAACTCCAAGAGTCACCACAGTCCACTGAGGTCCTCTAGTCCTGAGTTCTATCATAGCTACAAAAGCAATGAGGACCACACTCAGTTGGCTCCTAATGCTGTACAAGTATTAGAGCCAGTACTGGAGTCTGAGGATGACGTCCTGGCCACCCCTGAAGCTTCTGGAGCTGCTCAAAACAGAGAAGGTGAACGCAAAGCCCAGCAAGAGGAAAATTGTTGCCGCGCCTCTGAGGCTAGGTTTGCTGCCTCCACTCTCAGCCTGTTCCCGTCTCACCTGCTCTCCAGTGAGGATCACACCTGCTCCCCTCCAACATGGCTCCAACAACTTCAAGCCTGTCAATCTACCCAAGTTTGACCGCAAGAGCAATGTGGCCATGTTCTTACGTCTGTACCAGAACTCCATGTATGGCACAGACAATGCCATGAGGGACTCCACAATCATCAACTGTCTGGATGCTGAGACTCAAACCATTATCTTGCCACGTCTCCCTGAGAATGGCTGGACTTTTGCCAACGTCTCCAGAGCCTTGACAGAAGAATTTGGTAGCCAAGAAGCACTCCTCAGTTGTAAGATGGACTTTGCTGACACCAAGTTAAAGGTGGGGGAAACCCTAGAAGACTTCACTTCTAGGTTCTACCTTGAAGCTCAAACTCTGTTGTCTATGAGTGTGGTGCAGTTTATTGATGTGCAGTCAGCACTCCTTAATGCTGTACGTGTCAACCGGGAACTATCTCTGGCCCTTAAGTCAGGCATTTACAACGCTTGCACTGTACCAGATCTGATCTGCCTCCTACGCACCTACAAGGAGGAGTTTGAAGTCCCTCTTCCTGAAGGCCGCCCTTGCCAGCAATCTGAGCATAGACCCTGCGTGGCTGTTGAGATGCCCAAGCCTTCCAACAAGGTTGGGCCTGCTCCAGTCAACAATGGCCCCCGTACTTGCTTCAAATGTGGTATGGCTGGCCACTTCTCTTGGGAATGTAGGAATCCACGCCAAAAGATCCATCATGTAGGCATGGAGGACACTGAGGAGGACTATGCCAAGGACGCTGATATTGAGGAGGACAATGAGGACCAGTCAAAAAACTACTAAGCAGCCAGGACAAGGAGAAATCCTTGGCTGCCTTTGTAATTTTGACACCCTCATCTCCCCCCATACCACTGCCCCCTGACAAACCAGATCAGAGGCCTGCTGCCTTGCCATTCTCTGGGGACCAACCCTAAGGATGAACCCTCTCTGATTGACTTCAACTCCCAACCAATACATGAGGATGTGGAGTCTGACGGAGTTCAAGAGGACCTCCTCCATTGAGTCCTCACTGTTAACACACAAACTCATTGGACTACACTTTGCCCTGAGGTGGTTATCCCCCAAATAGCTCAGAGAACAGTATCCTTACCCTATGCTGAACAACTGGCTCAACCAGGCGTTGAAGTCACTCATGAGGAGGACAGTGCTGAACAACTGGCCAAGCTGCTCCGCACAGTAAACGTCTCAGCACCGCTAGAATCCCTCAAGGAAGTAAGCCCAGCTGTGAGAGCTGCCATGGCTACCTTCCTGGAGAAGTTCAAAGGACTAAGCGTACACCAGGTCTCAAAGATTGTGGAGATCAGAGAGGACCACCAGGATTGCACCTATATCAACCTGGTAGTGAACAAGACTCATGTCCGGGCCATACTGGATACTGGTGCCCCTGGAAACATTATATCCTCTTGGCTGGTTAAGAAGCTTAAGCTGGCACCGGACTTGGCCTACCATGAAGAGTTTGGTACTGCTGGGCCACTGATCACTAGAGAAAAAGGAGCCTATTCTTTTCTCCCTCTTTGCTTTGGGAAGCTAATGGTCACTGCTCCTGCTATAGTCCTGGAAAACAACAGCTATGACATACTTATTGGGACTAACTTCATGGTTCAGTATGGCACTGTGACTAACCATGGAGACCATACATTTGGAATATTGGGCCATTCCATACCCATGTTCTATCATGGTTATTGCCCGTCTGACTTGCCCTTACGACGTCTGCACTACATCAATCTGGAGTACGCCAACAAAGAGCTTTCAGTTGCTTATATGCTGTGTAGTAAGAAGGTCAAGGTGCTACCTCTCTCAACTGGGGAAGCCAAGGGTATCCCATTCTACGCCTCCTGTAATGTGACTATCCCACCTGGCGCCCAGGTGATCCACAATACAGGCCTCTTGCTGGCTCTACCAGCTGGCACTCATGGAGAAATCTTTGGCATCCCTAATGCCTCCAGACTAGAACCATGGGTTGCGCCAGGAATCCTCATGCCAAGTGATAAGGAGGTACTCATACTCTTGGCCAACATGAGTTTTGAAGCTATGATTGTCTCCAAACACCAACTTCTGGCTTATATATAACTGGAAGAGCATGACAATCTGCAGGAGACTGCCCCTTTGCGGACTTCTCTGAGTTGGGTCTACCCTGTGAGCAACCACTGGTGCTATTGGTCATAAGCTGCAACTCTCTATCAGGCCTCTCTGAAGAGCAGAAGGATCAAGCTATGGATCTCTTTGCCCAGTATAAAGATGTGTTTGCCAAGGATGATTATGACCTAGGCAAGGCTGCAGATGTTGCTCATCATATTGACACCCAAGGCAGTCCACCTATCTGCTCCAGACCTATACAGCGCAGTCAAGCCAATCATACCATGGCTAACAAAGAGCTTCAGAAGCTATTGGGATCTGGATTACTGGTCCCCAGTAAAAGCGCTTGGGCTTCCCCTCTCCTGATTGTCAAAAAGAAGGATGGCAGCAACCATGTGGTGATTGACTACCGTCAACTGAATGCTGTTACCAAGAAGGATTCATATCTCCTCCCTCATATTGACAATACCTTGGACCAACTGGGTGGCACCAAGCTCTGCAGCGCCATGGACCTTATCAGTGGGTACTGGAAGATTGACCTACCCCCTGCTGATCAAGAAAAATGTGCAATCATCACTGACCAAGGACTATTTCAACCCACAAGGATGCCTCAAGGTCTGTCCAATGCCCCAGCTACCTTTCAACGGGCTATGGATGCAGTGATGGGCAACCTCAAACTCACCAGTGTCTTGGTCTACCTGGATGACATTAATGTATTCTCCCAAACCTTTAATAATCACCTACAACACTTGGAGGAAGTCTTCCAGAGGTTACTTGCAGCTAATCTCAAGCTCAAGCCACGCAATTGCAACTTCCTCAAGGAGCACCTTGAGTTCCTTGGGCTCATCATTAGCCAAGATGGACTCCGCCCTGTACCTCTGAAGGTGGAAGCCATTGAGAAAATGCAGATCCCGGCCAATAAGCAGGACCTGCAGGTCTTCCTGGGGATGATTAGGTACTACCGCCGCTTCATCCCCAACTTTGTATTCCTGGGTGACCCCCTTTTTCAGCTTCTCATAGCTGATAAGGAATTCTTCTGGAGCCCAGCGTGCCAATCTGCCTTCAATGCTCTAAAAGGATCATGGCTGCAGCCCCTGTTGTGGCCTACCCTGACTTTGCCAAGCCGTTTGTGGTTCATACAGATGCTAGTCTGACAACAATTGGGGGTGTTCTCTCCCAACTGGACTCTGACAGACTTGAACACCCTGTTGGATACTTCTCATGTACACTTAATGTTCACAAGAGGAACTACACTGTCACCAAACAAGAGTGTCTGGCTGTGATATACTCCTACCAACAGTTCAGAGTCTATCTCCATGGGGTACATTTCACAATTGTAACAGACCATGCCTCCTTGCAATGGCTGAAGACCCTCAAGGACCCCAAAGGACGTCTGGCGCATTGGGCCATTAAACTTCAGGCTTATGACTATGAGATTATTCATCAAGCCGGGGCAGCCCACCAGAATGATGACTGTCTCTCCCGCCTTCCCACTGCTGCCTTAGCATCCCCCATGGCTGACATTCTCTATGACAAGCTTATGGAGGATCCTTCTTTGTGGGGAGAGGAGCCAGTAGAGATACAGAGGGCTCTCAAGAAGTTAGCTGCTGATACCAAGATCTCTAAGGGACAACTCCTAAAGCTTTTTGGAGACTCTTGGCTACCCTACATACGCCCATCCCTACGCATGGACTCAGTGGTGGCCGCTCACAAGACTACTGGCCATGGTGGCATACAGAAGACGTTAGCTCTGCTACAGCAGCACTGCTTCTAGAAAGGAATGCACACTGATGTAGTGGATATGCTAGCCAACTGTCATGACTGCAACATTGTGAGGCCTAAGGTTGCCAAGTTTCAACACAGACTGGTACGCCCTGGGTTTGCCTTCCACACTGTAGCCATTGACGTAGTGGGCCCCCTGCCAGCTACCAACAGTTGCAACAAGTTCATCATTGTGGTGGTTGACCATCTGAATAAATGGGTAGAATCCAAGGCAATTCCCAACCAATCTGCACTGGTGACAGCCACATTCATCCTGGAGAATATCATATACAAACATGGTTTCCCCCAGATCCTGCTGACAGACAATGGTACCAACTTCACCAGTTATATCATCCCCCGCCTCAACCAACTGATGGGAATTTGTGGGACACTATCCACTCCTTATCACCCACAGACAAATGGCATGGTAGAGCGCACTAATGGGAGCCTGGTCCAGATACTCCGGAAGCTCAGTCACCAACATGAGACTTAATGGGATACCTTCCTTCCTGCGGCCACCTTTGCATACAACATTGGGTACCATTGGGCCACTGGAAAGCCGCCCTTCTAACTGCTCTACGTCCGGCAACCAGGACTTCCCCCTTTACTATATTCCTTGGTAAAGCCCAGCATGGCTGTGTCCCCAGAGGCTTACCTCAAAAAGCTGGTTCAACCCCTTATTTGCTTGCAATCAGAGGCCTACACCGTAAATTTAAGCCATAAGTTGCAGGACCTAGAACAAGCTGCATCCAAACGCCCCACCTTACCCACTTACCTGGTAGGAGACTCAGTCTACTACTTCAGCAATAGAGGGTACAGCCGCAAATCCAAACTTGCCTCTCTTTGCCAAGGTCCAGTTCAAGTTATCCAGAAGACCAGCCCCAACTCCTACACCCTTAAGGAGCCCCATTCTGGGCAATTGATCACTAGAGTACACGCTCAGTATATGTGTGCTGCTCCTAGTGACCAAGAGTAAGCCCCAATGAGGACAATAACCCAAAAAAACAAAAGCCTAATTAAAAAATTCCATGGGTTGTTGTCCTGTTTGCAATAGTGTTGCATCAAAGTATGAGTAATAAGAATAAAAGAACAAGGTGTTTATTGGAGACTGACAAGACTCTTCCAGTACCGCACCAACTGTTCTACCACCTTAATGACAGCCAAGAAACACAGCTGGTTGCCTACAGATCCACAAAGCCGATGACCAAGGATTGGGCAACAAACCCCCACCAAGCAAGACACACAATTGACCCCATTGTCCACAGGAAAGGCAACCCCCAAGAAGATACAGTCCCACAGAAGACTTTTGCAAAGGGCATACTCTACTGGGACCTGACCACCCACCCCGTAGAATAAAAATAAGCCCCACTCAAGGAAGACCCCCATGTTCTCCTCCTGCTTGGTATTACAGCAGTTGGTTCCTCAAAGAACAAGGTTGCCAGCCATCACCATTGGCACCAGATGGGCAGTCCCCTTCACTGTGTATGACTTCAACACTTTCTGAAAGGCTTGCCAAAGACGTTGCTCAAAGTTGTCAGAGGTTTTCCAACTGACTGGTTGAGTGTCGGTAACCCCAGGTGTTGCCCAAGCGTGAAAGACTGACTTCACTATGTTGGATACTGTCCCCTGTTGCAAGACTGAAAGGCCTTGACCCCCAAATTGAAATTCCTTTAGCTGAGCCTCCAAGTATTCTTCTGCCGCCCGCATGGAGAACTGCCAATGGATACTGTTACCCCTTTGCAACCCAGTTCCTGCCACCTCCCTGGGCTCACTCAAAGCTAGGAAAAGCGCAGCAAACAATGGGTCTGTCCCCTCTAAGGCCAGCTGAGGCACCAGTAGCTAATATAAGTGAACCCCCAAGTCCAGGTAGCTGCCGTCCACATCATGCAGGACTACTTGCTTCCCTACTGCCTTCATCATCTCCTCTGGCCTGGTATGCTTGTGCCTCTTTGGAATTACCACCTGCACCTTCTTCAAGACTCTTCTTGTGACTTTTCTAGAGAGACTGTTCACCATAGCCGTCACCTTGAGACGCCAGCCATTTTTAACCCTGTTGTCTAATCCAGTGGAGGGAAATGTCGCAGATCCTGAATGGATTAGACAAAAAGTTGTCCATCTAGGGATTAATCAATGGAACAATTGCGCGGTTGTAATATTGCATCCTGATTCTACTAGTGATAAAGACGTTTAAAACGCCCCTAAAACAGATGTTTGATTTGCCTTTTTAACGCGCACAAGGCACAGGCTTCACTTCCAGGATTATAAATAGAACAACAAAGTTATTTATATCTACCCCCTTAAGGAAAGCCACGAGAAAGCAGTTGTTCTCTTGCGCAGGACTTTTAGCTATGTCAACCCACTCTCCTCCATTTGGAAAGTTTTTCTGTCTGTGCCTTCCTGCCTCTGGTAGCAAAACCCCCGCCTCACACTATATAAGTGCAATACTATCTAAATAAATACCAGTTTTGTCTTATTATCTTCTTATATTCTTCTGTCCTTACCCAGGCTGCCACTATACCACAACAGGTATAGTATTAAGATAAAGAAGTAGTAGACCAACTATTTGTAGAAATCAGCACCCAGGCTGCATATTTTATGGCAGGAACAGAACCAGTCTGTTTGATAGCCAGGAGGGGAGTCCCTACCACAATGGACAAGAAGGTCTCACTATAGTGGGATCTGGTGATGTCCCTGAAGGTTGCACAAGTAACCTCCTGCTCTTGGCTTTCCCAGTTGGTGAACCAAACAACAGCAGGCTCCACAAGGCGCCCAGATGCAGTGGTAACCCACATGGACTCAGGTACTTGGCAAATACAGAGGCAGGTTTCTGTGGAATGGAGCCAGCAGACAATGTCAGCCCCTTTCACACCACCCACAAAGGACTCAAGCTGGAGGTTCAGCATATGTTGGGATATGTCTGACTGTGGCAGGGTGACACTGGTGTTGCACTGCCCCAGGTGGAGACAATTATACACGCTTGTGAGTACCAACTGGTCCTAATAGATAATGTAACCCTCAGGGATGTCCCCATCAGGGATAGGGAGGAAGGTTTCTTGGTGTAGAGTAGCCATACAGCCTGTACTCTGTCCTTTTTTTTGGGGGGGGGGGTTCTCTCTTACGTAGGCTGTAAACCTACTGCTGCTATCACTGTTGCAACTTAACCAATGATAGTTCAGTATTTGATTGGGAAAGACAACAGTCCAAAAGAAAGGACAAGAATTATAAGAACAAGATGATGTTTATTGGTTGTTCTTGTGATTAATATACTATATGAGGAAGCCACAAGGCCACAAGGTGGTGGCATGATGGCGGGTTCCATATAAGATTTGGGACTGTGAAATAACCTGTACAGGGATCAGCACGTCAAATTGGCAACACTCCTAATTATAAGATAGTGCCTGCAATTTGACATTATCATCAGGTTGATTCATACCATTAGATATGTCATGGGGCAACTCATCAAGTGCCCCCTGTGTATTGTGAAATATGTTAGCAGGTAAGGAGGGAAACTTGGTTGTAACATTGGTTTAATTTTTTATTAAATTGTGTCCTTTTTTTCAAGTTTTGAGGCATTAAAGGATTTTGATTTAAATTAACACCTTGGGTCAGTTGGGAACTCTTACCTGGCTCTGTTTGCTCATTGGTCATCTGCAAAAAACATTGATAGGCAGGCCAAGTGCCTGAAGAATCAGCAGATTCATTAGAAGACAGGTCAATGTTTTATTTCACTAGTTGTGATTTGATTTTTTTCAAGAGAAATGTCATTCATGACACTTCTTCTATCACTGCCATATCTGTGCTGTAAGCTGCAGTTACTCAAAAACAAGAGAAACTGGTTTAAAAAAGATTTATTGAGAGAGAAAGGGTTTTATGCCCTGTGACAGGCCATCAGGGGGTGGCTTGTGAAAAGATTATCTTGAGGTTGATCTTTAGTAACATGGGACTAGTTACATTTAAAAAAAGTATAGGTAAATTTCTAGCTTTGGTAATCAACAAGATTACAGCTGAGTGATATAAATAATTAGGTGTTCAAATTGGACAACAGGCCAAGTCAAGTCAGGAGTTAGATAGATATCTAATTTATTAAGGGTCTGGCTTGTTGAAAAATCAAAAATAAGTACAATCTATCTGGACTTAGGGACCAGATAATCAAGACTGCCACTGTACTCTCTGGAAGAAAATCTTTGGCTTCTTAGTTTATAACAGACATTGCTGTCTTTATTTTATTTTTATCATGTTTTAATATTAAGATATATTAAGTTATTTATATATACTGCTTAAATTTAAAATTAGACAGAATATGTATGTTTTTATATATGGTTCTGTGTGAACCCCTGAATTATATAGCTTAAATGATTATTTCAGTGCTAAAGTATATGTTACTTTGGGCCATTCTTATGCCAATGTCTTTAGATATAAGTATTCATCTTTATTTTCTCTAAAAAAATACCCTAAATTTTGAGTAGATTTCCTTTGAAAAACAGTCTAAGCTTTTGTATGGGATAGGTAAAACAAGCTTGTAGAGAAAATATATTGTTCTGTAGCCAAGTATCCGTGAAGTATACTTCTATCAAATTTTTCAATTGTTTTGCAAATTCTTTATTTTTGAGTCTATGATATTGCATTACCCTAAAAGTTGTTTGGGGCTTAACTTTTACTAAGTGAAGTGTTCAGCATTTGATCTTGTGCCTATTAAAAAGCATCAGCATCCAGTAGGGTACATGAGGATAAACCCAATCTAGACTTTTCTAGCCTGTTGAAACAGATATGAATTAGTTTTGAAAGTTTAAATGTAGACAGCCGTTTAAAATCTGACTGCTGCCCCAATAAAAGTATCTAGGCTTGACATTTTTTATCTGTAGGCTGCCCAATTAGCTTCATACTTAGATGGCTCCATATCACACTAGCACCTTTAGCCCTAGATAATAACTGGGCTGCCAGGAAGTTCTCTCCATGATTATCAGGCCTGATCCTGTATGTGACTTGTTATGAAGCCTGCTGAGTGATCTTCCAGGTCAAGCTGGAATATAAGCTGGTATTTGGCTTGCATATTATATACCCAAATGGAGAAACTATCCTATTTTGGCATACCAGCTGGCCACCCAACCACCCAGACATCACTCAGCCCTGAATGGACACATGACCATTTCTGGAATAAGGTTCCAGGGCCTTATCCAGATTAACCTGGCATCCCGGAGCAAACTCTCTTCTATGGAACCCCTGCAGGGGTTGGATAAAGAACATATCTTGTCCTCTTGCTCCCCAACAGCTACTCTCAGCAGCTTAAATGTTTTAGCGGGTGTAGCTCATTTAAGAAGCAATCTTTATCATCTGTAAAAAGATGTATACATTAAACAGGTATAACCAAGTTTAATATGCCTGCTTATCCTTATTGGACATGTGTGGGTCCACTTATGGCTAATACAGGGGGCTGCTAGGCTACTGGGACAACAATATTTAATGGGTCAGGGGAGGGTGTAGAATAAGTTAGCTTGGCAAAGTTGATGGTAGATCTGGGCCGAGACCTTGGCCGCGATACCAAAGGCCTGCATCTCGTGGCTAGACTTGGCCGGATCCTTGGAGAGGAAGGGCCACCGGCAGGGGAACTTGGAGGAGGCGGTGCGGGCAAGGGAGACGTTGAAGCCGTAAGTGCGAGCAAGGAGGAGGGAGGAGAGGAGCAGGGGCTCAGCAGGGACCTTCAGCTTGCGGGCAATGATCTTATACTCAATGGCCATTGTAGCATAGATCTCCTGGGCGACTTGGGGGAGGGGTATATCACTGAAGCGGGGGTTCCTGTGGATCAGGATTGCTGAGAGGACGGTAAGGAGGGCCCGGTAGGGGATCTCTGCCCTGAGCTTTGCTGAGTCTAGGCCTTTGGCCAGCCACCCCACACAGGATCTGAACTGCTGGATGTAGCTGGGGCAATGCCCACAGAGGATCTCATTGTTGGTAGGCCAGTGCTGCTCATCCTGGATCCAGGCATCAAGTGTAAAGTTTAGCACTTTCCATGCATTCTGCTGGCTTTCTAAAGGGACTTCCAGCTGTTTGCAGCCTCTCTCAAAAAGGGCCTTTGCCTGGGTAGTCAACTCAGGCCCCTGAAAAAAAAACTTGAAGCTGTTCATTTTTTTAATAATCTCCTCCAGGGTATCCTTTTTACTTATAGCATGCATCAGGTTTAAAACAATCTCTGCTCCTGTCAGATTATCTGGTGTAAAACTTTTGTTCAAGTCAATGACTAACAGCTCAGTGTTCTTATGGTTCTCTATCTGACTATCAGTATTGGTATTGGAAGGGCTTACTTTTGGCAGGGGTGTGGGGTATGGGCCAGAAAATATGGTTGGCATTGTGTGATCAACCAGAAGGAAAGAGTCATCGCTTTTGCGACACTCGCCCTTGAGTTGATTTACTCCAGTGAGGGTTCTCACCTGCAGCTCAGCCTCTGGACTTAATACTTTTGGGTACTTGACTGGGTGATGAGCTTCAATTAGACTCTTCATCCATGGTGGTGGCAGGGGGATTTTGCGCTTTCCATCCACTTCCTTTGTCTCAAGGTGTGCAATTGTCTCCTTCACCTGCTCTAAATGCTTCTCCAGCTCACGGATGGTTGATGTATCCTTTGCCATTGCCAGCCCTGTCTTCAAGCTTCCCTTGCTCTCAAGCAGTGTGATTTGGCTTATCAAATAAAGGCTCCTGATGATGTAGAAGGATTAATTAATTCCAGTGGCTTTCTCATACATCCAATATTCCCTTATCCACTATAGCATCTGATTTGGTAACTGGTTTCAGAGCCATTTGTCCGATGGATTCACTATTTCAGCCTGGCCTTATCAAGCTAGAGCTAAATATGATATCCTTTTTAGATAGTATAGTTCCATGTTTGGCAACCGGAGGTAATGGAGATCAGTTACCCCCTAAGCTATGGGAGGTTCTGATTAGGGCACCCTGATTCTAACCATATAATCCAATAGGTTGGGTTTAGACCCTTATTTATATTTGTGGCAATAAAATGGGAGTTGTATCCTGATCGGCAGCTCCTATTGCGCTGCTTCAATAAATTCCATATCTAAACCAGCCAAGTACACAGCACACCAGGTAAATGGCTCCAATTGACTGGAGTTTCAGTCCAAGTAATCTGTAGCCAAATCAAGCCATCCCATTTCCCCACCAAGTCAGCTGGACTTTGCCATTATCTTTAAGCTCCAAAGGTAAATGCTAAAGACATTATACCCCACTTTTAGAGCAATGCTGACTGTGAAGGTTTGCAAGCTGGAAATAGATTTCAGATGGCAGCATGCCCAGCTTTTCAGGGCGTAGTTTTATTATCTGATCAGGGTTGTTGAAGATTTAGCATGTAGATGTGGTTTTGGATAAATTTATTAATTATTTGTCATGTGTTTATATCTATATTGGATTTCATCTTCATTGGTACAAAAGCAAAGAGCTTTAGCTTTGTTTTTTAAACCAATTGGCAAGTCACACTTTTGGGGGTTTACTAATCTTTTGAGCTCGATTCAACTACTTTGTATTTTATGCGTTAATATGAAAGGGATATTCGCGATTCAAAAGTTGCATGGTTAGTTCAAAAAGTGGTCGTGATATCTTTAACTTTAATGCAGCAACTCGTCGCTCAACTTCATTAGAAGTTATAGGTTAAACAGCCAACTCAATAAGCAGCTATACAGGTCCACTACATAGACATGAACACTGAGTTTTTAAAACTGTAACTCGGAGTATTTTTAAAATATGGTGGGCTCACTTGTTTAGGAGGATTTGCGTTTGTCAAGCAAAAGTTCAAACTGTACCAAGAGAAGTGATGCTTAAGCGAACTATCTAAAAATGCATTAGCTTTAGAATGTGGTGGTTGAATTCATTATATCTTGACTTTGAATCCTGGTTTTTGTGGCCGATGGATTCAAATCTTGTATTGATATTTTTAACGTCTTTTTCGAGGGCATATTTGCTTGGATCCCAAAGCATGCTAAAATAAAATAATATGCGCATTCTTTATTATTTTTTTATAGGACGGGATCCCAATTTTATGTCTAGTATCATGAGATAGATCTTGTCTGATATTCAACTTCCGAGATCTAACCCTTATCAATATGCAAATGTTTTGTTCCAATAAAAACATGTTTTTCTTTTTTAGATCATAACTTTAATGACATTATCTCAATACTGGAAAATATTTAGGGAAAACTTCCCCTGTGCAGTTCTAGATACACGTCAATATCAAAAGAGATCCTGGGATCACTCTTGGCGCAGAGCTTCAACACAAAAAGTTGTGAAATTTCTCTACGTAGTCCTTGCATACTTTGCGACATAACATTATCTTACTATTCAGTGCTACCATCAATATCATACTTGTTATACATTTTATAGTAAAGCAGTTATGTCTTGGGGTTTTATTCTAGAAATTAACAGGCAAATGCTCTTGTCAGCTTTTTTCATACACCCTCTTCCAGCGCCTCATACTACACTTACTTAAATCAATACCAGGAATATCAATACAAAGTAAAGTAAAGTTGGAAGTGATAAATTCCACATCAGCCTCAAAGAGAACATGTAGTGCCAAAGTATAGACTACATCTCGTTTAACCAGAAAAATATGCTCAACAGCTGAAACTTGCTTGTGATAAGCCAGTATAAATTTAAATGAAGAACTGTCCAACAAAAAAGCCTTTCAAACCAGAATTTAAAAAATAGGTCAATCTACCCAAACAGCTAAAAAGGGTCCAAAAAGATACTCATGACATAGACTATAGTTTTTAAGTCCTGATATTAAATAGCGATAGCATTTGTTGTTTATACTCTCAATAACACCAAATATTCAAGATAAACAAGCCCAGCAATAATTGCTTATCCTTCCGTGGTGGAAACATTCAAGGCTGATAGCATTGCTATCCCAGAGGATAGAAATAATATATTCAACTACATTGTGTACATCAGTAACTCCCAGGGAATACAGTAGTCTCAGTGCCCATCCCATTTGTTATAATCTTTACTTCTTTGGTACCCGAAATTACCTATGCATCTCGCCATTTCTTATGTTTTTTGGAAAAGCCTAGAAAGCTCACATTTAACTGTATTCATAAAGGTTTGGGATATAGCTAATTTTGTATTATCTTTATAATTCTACGTCCTTCTAAAATATCTGAAAATTCATATTTTAAATATTTCCAGCTTTTTGAAGCAACAACTACTTCTTAAAAAGCAAATAATCCATCATAAGCGTCATACAAACTATTTAAAGCTACATTAAAACACTTCTTAAAAACTCTAGTTTTAGCATTACTGTTGATAAAACTGTTTTCAAGAGTTATCCCTGAATTTTATACAAACCTAAAATCACGACAATAAACGCGGTGATATAACTGTTCAGGACGAAAGAAGTCCAATACGCTCATCTTTAGTAGCACGTTATAATTTCCGGCAATTGATTAAAAATGCTTTTCTAAATTCATCACAATTATTAAGCTTATATTTTTTAAGAGCAGGTATGCTATTTTGATAGTTAAATCATTTTAATAAATCTGCACGGTTGTTCGTGTGGTTGAGTTTCGAAGTACAATACCAACTTAAGGGAAAAGAACTATATTTCTGGCTGAAAGAGCCATACAACATATCACTAAATATCTCAAAGTTGGCGCAACATCTTCGATTACTCCCTCTCGGGATAACTATTCCCCGAGATATTCCCCAATCAATGAATAGCTGGTGGCACTCTTATATGACATCCATCTTATACAAGGATCAAATATTTGAATCCTAGATGGAACATTTCCTGGACAAGCCCCATGACGTACATAGACAGTATGTGGCTTTCCATGATACTAAAATATCCATAGAGGATATACTACTGAATAAACCAAAGTACACAAGGTGTGATTCCGCTTATGAAGCTTTATTCAATATTTGAAATGATGCAGAAAATAGAGGGAACTCCTCTATTTTGCTGCCGTAAATCATGCCAAATCTTAATGACAATGCATTAAAAAGGCACAATACACCACAGAGGTGCACAAGAGGTTCACTTATCAACCCAAATAATCTACAAGCATAAATCATGATAGATTGGCATTGGCACTGCAAACCTCTTAAATACATCACAATACCACATTATCCTCTATCTTCATATCAAATAAAGTATTATTCTCTTCTCAATTCCCCTTTATCTTGTCTCATACTTCCAAGAATTATATACTCAACAACGTCAAAGTCAGTCCACAACATTAATTTTCACTCATAAATGAAAGCTTTAAGGTTATTTAATGATAACATTATATTATCATATCTTAAATTATCTGATTTTACAGTGAAAGCCAAATTATTTTTAAGGAGAAATGTGCTAAAGTAGCGCTTTTAACCAAACGAATGCCCTCGTATAGACACTGCTAATAAGAATGCCCATTTAATTCAATAGCTAACCCTTAAAGGGATTTAAAGCTCAAAGACCATTGTGAAAATCAACCTTATAAACATTAGCTACATAAAATTTTAGACATAAAAATATTTTCAACTCTTTAAGAGCATAATAAAACTTTTTGAATGTAAATTAATAGACTCAATAATGAAAATGCATACATAAGCGGCATACTTAATGATTATTGTAAGCTAAGCTAACAATGGCTTCAGCAATATTTTATGTTATCCCAGCAATGCCATAAACCTCTTTAAACCCCAATCTAGCCACAGTAGTCATCATAAAACAAAGGGGAAAGCCCTCAGTCAGCTTCACCTGAACCATACATTAGATTTCAACCCTGCTTTAAAGTTTGAGATTTGATTTTTTATTGCAGGAGACTCTGATACATCTGAATAGCTTTTATCTAGAGATGTAAATTTGGCCAAATTTAGTATACTTTAAGTGGATAACCCGTTTTTATTTAAGAAGTATCCTGAAAAATCTCATATCTCCCATTTTTTTAAAAAGGGATGAAACTTGCTATATAAAAAACTTCAGAGTGTTATACTGTAGAAGTACACCCTTTTTGACAAAAGTGTGGGATCATCAGATCATACTGCATGATTTACAATCCCAAGTGCTAGCATTTCCCCTGAATTAACAATAAAATATTAAAAAAACAATCCTTTTAATTGGCTGATTTCCAAATAACCTAAATCTGCAGATTCAACTCTTGATCACACAACTTTTTCAACCAGTGTCAAACAAAACTCATCAACCAAAGGAGGAATACATGCATCAGAGGTGCAAGCTCCTGATGTACATCTTGATATCTTCTTGAATCTTATTGATTTAAGGCTAACCCAGAATAATTAATGAATGCAAGACTGTGGGATTTTAAATCCAATAGGAAACTTTAAAGTTGTTAATGAAGTCAACCTACAATAAATTTAGTTCCATGATGTTGTAATATCTTCAATCAATCCCTTTTGGGAAATAATTTTCCCCAAAAATGACCCACTATCAGATAGTTGGTGAAGCTCCAGCAAATTTTTATTAGGCTTATAGGGATCAAATATTTTGAACCTTGTGTGCAACTATACTTGAACAAGCTTCATGGTGTAAATGACAGTATGTGACTTGCCATAACACTATGTAATATTATTCTATCATATCAAACAAAACATCATTATCTTCTTAATTTCCCCCTTTATTTTGTTGCATATACTTACAAGAAGCATATACTTAACAGAGGTAGCAGAAGTAGATTATATATATCTACTTTATCTGAGAAAAAATCTCCCAAAGAAGAAACCCAGCAAATAGTGCTTTCTACCGGCTAGAAAAGATGTGAAAAGAGACAAAACGTTCTTACAGGTACACCATCTTCAAGAATTTCCTTATAAATAGTGAAATTTTACCTTTTTTAGCACCCATGGTGTTCTTAATCTGCTCACAACTCAAGATGTTCTCAAAGCGCCAAACCTTGATTTTAGCGCCCATGCTTGGCCAAGATTGGGATGTTTGCAGGACTACACCAATAAAATGTCATTCTCCTGATTTAAAGCACCCAGAATAAAATCCTACAAGTTGTTTACCCTCAGAAACTAGGGATAAGTGAATTATATTTTGAGTAACAGTGTTGTGAATGCGCGTATTCACACTATTTTGATTTCACCTTCTTTGGGTTCTTTTGAGGACAAATCTCTTGCTTTTGCTTTTGTTCCTGAAAATGGGTTGCCTTCCAAAGGTGGAAATTCAACTGTTCATCTTCCTTGCTCTGCACAACTCACTTTCCCCACTCATACCAGTGGCAAGTGATCCTACTGTACAAATATTGTTTTGTGGTAACACATAATAATATATAAGCAATTACTTTATCTCCAATAAAAAATAAGTTATATTCACATTTTTCTATGTGTCTTTCAGTACTTTGGGCCTCTCTCTAGTCACGCCTAGAAGAGATTTTACTATTCAGGGCCACAAGGTAACTCATCCACCTTCTCTGCTAACTAACCCAAGGCTTAGTACAAGCCCAATGCTAAGGTTAAGATTCAATGTTGCATGTCTGTGCTGGGCCTCAGAATGCAACAAAAATGGTGCACATTATGTTGTGAATCCCAATGTTTGCACATTGTTGATTTTGCCTTTGATGAAGTCACATTTTGAGTGAAAAATCTTTACTTTCCTTTCTTGGCTCAAAATGGGTTTCACTCCAAATTGGGTGAAGGACTCATTTGTATTCTGACTGATGACATGAGTGATCCTTGACCCACTTATGGGAGTGACCAGTGATCTATATGTATTCTACTGTTTTGTGGTAGAAATTCAAAGTATAAGAATCATTTAGATTTATCCAATAAAAATAAGCTCTATTTACACTTTCTTTTTGTGTTTATTCTTGTACTTTGGCACCATCTTTCTAGTCCCATCTAGAAGAGATATCTGATAATTATTATTCCCAGGGCCTTAAGCTAAATCCCTTATTTATCCCTGAAGACTAACCTATGGCTTAGTACAAACCCAATTATACTGTTATGATTTACCATTGTGTCCCTTGGCTTCCCAAGTACACAACACACTACAGGGGCTGCAAACCCCTTGGTTACCCCTTTTGCAACAACGTTTTCAGGTCCATCTCCTCCCCCTCTACAGGAGTTGTCTTTTCCTGAGATTGCTAGCCCTCATATCAAAGAGGGCATTTTGGATCCACCTATTGTTCCTAAAATCTTGAGCCTAGGGAGTGGCCCTTGCCTAGTAGCTTAACATATGAGTATCCCTTACTTGGAACAGGTCATGGCGGTAGCCCTTGGGATAGCCTACAATAGAGCTATTCTCAGCCTCCAATTGCAGTTCAACCAAGCAGAATACTACAAGTTAATTGCTGCTCTGCAATTCTGGCAACATCTTATCTTGGCGGCTGGTTCTGCTGAACATTTACTCTTGTCTTTTTTCCAATCTGCTCTGGCTCATCATCAAATGATGCTAGGGTTCCACGTCTAAGAAATCTTGTCCCCCAGGATGCTATAACTAACTGTTGTGACCAGTTTGCTGCCTACCAACTGTGGGTTCACTCCCTGTTCTCCTTAGCATCTGGTAACCAGCATGATGCAGTTGTTTCTCAATCCTGTTGGTTACTTTCATTGAACAAGTGCATCTGTTCATTCCTGAATGTGTCAGTGAATATTTATACAAATTTCATCAGTTGCAACAACCCTGGCCCACCCAGGTAGATTCTACTCTGAACGCCTACCTCTCTGATTTTAAATGACTTGTGGAACAACTCCATGAATTCAGTGCCTATTTGTTCTACAAGCTACAATGTTGAGAATTTTGACCAAGCAATGATGCCAATTATGACAGAGCCCACAGATTGGGACTGTTACAACCAAATCCATAAATTAGTAGTACAAAATGCAATGATACTAATTATGGTGGAGCTTGCAGATATGAATTGCAGCTACCAAACTACATAAATTGGTAGTATAAACTATATGCATATTGAATCAGCAGTAGTCTGCTGGCCTGAGCCTTAAACTAGCCAATGGTAAGCGCTGCCACAGTAATTAAATGAGACATGATTTGCTGCCGCGGCACTTTAAAAATACACAAGCGCCGCGGCTCTGCCTAGCAATTGGATTGGGCGCCAAAGCACCAAACTACTTTTACGTCAAGCGCCGTCATGCCAACTGAAAATTATTGCAAGCACCACCTGGTAAATATTGCCGGCGCCAAGGCGCCGCTTTAATTTTACATCAGGCGTCAAGGCGCTGGGTTTGATTCCCCATAATATCAAATTCCCATATTTATCACATTAGTAAGTATTAAGCTTGCAGTATGCCAGAGAAGTGGAAAGTGATCCTGAATTAATAAATTATTCCATGCCAGCAAGGATCACCTGTGCTGGGTGAAGATGAAAATATTCTATTGGTTGACATACAATAAGCGCCAAACCTAGATTAATAATTACCCAAATTTGGGGCGTGTTAGAATGTCCTAGAAGACATTGCTAGCAGCCCAGAGATTACCCTTGTAGAAGGTATAAGAAGAATTAATAATTTACAATAAAATCATCTTTGAACCATCTTTATTTTATCCTTACTCTGGTTAACCATTATCCTAATCCTTAAGTGCTTCTGCGTGATCAGAAGCCATCACTGGGCAATAATTGTGGTTTCATTCAATCCTGGCTCTTCTGATACAGTACTACTCATATCCTCACATATGACTGTATTCTGAAAAATGTCCTGTGCCCTATAATCTCAAATAATTATGGCAATGTAAAGCAAAAAGCGCGACATACAACAAGTGGCATCTCATGCTGCCTAAAGTCTCTAAGCTTTACAAAAAAGTTGCCCAGCAGAGGGCTGCTGTGATGATCCATGTTGTGTTTGGCTCCTGGGGACAACATCCAGGAGGACACGGCAGGAAATCTTTATAACAAAAGATTTGAGGTTTAAAGCTAGCCTTGGGTTAGCCTTCAGGACAAAATTAAGGGTATATACCTTAATTTCCTGGAAAACAAAATGTGAAAGTCCTTTTGGCAGAAAGGACAGGAAAAAGCTTGAAGATTATTAAAGCCAATGCAAATGTGGATAAACTTGTCTTTATTAGGAGTAATGATTCTACTTTAAATAGTAGACAAGGGACGGTGATCACTCATTAGGAAGACAGAGTGGCTGAGGGGGTCACGTTAGGATGAGGTCATACCAGGATCAATCACAGACAGGTACAATAATCCAGAATGGGTGGATATTGAACCAGATCTATTTACAGAAGGGAAGGAATATCCAAAATTGAAAACAAACCCAGCCAAATCTTTGCAACTATTAATATTCAAAGAACATATCAAAATAGCATTAATTGTGCAATTTACGACATCTCCCCCCTCAAGATTGGACACAGGGAGTTGATGTTTGCAGAGAAATTTGGAGAAAACACAGGCAAAAGGACGTCCAGAAGACAGTAGTTTAACGGTATACTCAACACTCTTTTTAAAGGTGACCTCACAAGACCCAACCCAAAGGGAATCCAGCTTATGAGCTCTACCACCTGTAAGATTCTGGTAGTAGAGGACTATATTGCCTATCCAATACTTGGGGAGGGGGGCTCTAGAAGCATTGGACAGGGAGAGCTCCAGAGCCTTGACCTTGTAAGCAGTGGAATATGCTGTTGCTTGGATGTTGATGATACAATTGGTTAAGTCCTTAACATGGGCTTCATGATTTGCAGACACATCAATTTCAATCAAAGGGGGTCCCAAGATTGAGGGGGTGGCGGCTTCACGCCCATACAGCATGACAAAAGGGGACTGTCCAGTCACCCGGTGTCTACTGAGGTGGTAAGCAAAGAGGGCAGCAGGGAGGAATATATCCCAGTTGGCAGCGTCTGAAAGTGTGAGCTTCCTCATAATGGACACAAGGGTGGAGTTTGCTTGTTTGACAGTCCCATTAGTTGAGGGATTATATGGAGCAGAGAACAATTGGTGAGTCCTCATAGCCTCAAAAATAGAAGTGATGAGGCAAGAATTGAAGTTGGTACCATTGTCAGGCAGCAGGACTTGATGGCAGCCATGTCGGTAGAAGATGTCTTGTAGCAAGAAAGTAGCTGTGGTCTTGTCAGTTATATCTTTTGTCTCTCTGGCTTTGACCCATTTGCTAAAATGGTCCACAGCAACCAAGATAAACCAAAATCCTGACCTAGACCAAGGGAAAGGCCCAACAGCATTGATACTCACTGTGTGGAAGGCATGCTTTGGAGGGATGAGCTTGAACTGATGTTGGGACGGGCAAGAGCGTTGGAGTTGACAGGAATGACAGGAGGCAAGGACATCAGGGATCAGGATGTGCATGTTTTCCTAATAGAAATTTTTACACAACCAGTCATGAGTTTTTGCTATGCCGCCATGTCCAGTGTCAATATGAGCTTGAAGGATAATGGCTATCCTCATGCTAGGTTGGACATAGGGTAGGTAGGCATTGTTAAACTTTTTGAAGAGCTGTCTATCACAAATTACAGTGTCCTTGGATAGGGTCTGTAACGCCAAGCAAATGTCTTCTGGCTCAGTGGTCCAAGAGTCAGGATACCCTATTAATTTGTATAGGCAGTCAGCGCAGCAGGGTGGATAGCTAGTATTGGCATCCTTGACAGGCCATCAGCGTTTTGATGTTGGGCCCCAGGATGATGTATCACAGTGAAATTGTATCCTTGTAGATGCAGAGCCCAACAAGCTAATTGACCTTCAGGCTCCTTTAGCTGTTGCAGTCATTTGAGGGAGGAGTGATCTGTGACCACTGTGAAGTGGGTCCCATAAATGTAATGCCAAAACTGTTTCGCCGCATATAGCACCGCCAAACATGCCTTCTCAGTGATGCTGTAGTTCTTTTTGTGCTTATTGAGGACCCTCAAAGAGTAGGCTACAGGTCAATCCACGCCTTCATTGTCAAGTTGGACAAGGATGGCCCCCACCGCTACTCTACTAGCATCAGTATACAAGATGAACTCTTTATCATAATCAGGATAGACTAAGATATGAGCCTCTTTGAGCTTGGCCTTCAACGCTTCAAATGCTTGTTGGCTGTCAGTCCATTCAAAGGGGGTGTTTCAAAGCAACTGGACAAGGGGTTCAGTCAATTCAGCAAAATCAGGTATAAGCTGTTGGTAGTAGCCCATCATACCAAGGAATACTTGAACCTCTCGCAGATTTGTGGGAGGTAGCATCTTGTCAATGGCTTCCACCTTGTTATTCATAGGGCAGATTCCAGTTTGAGTGACCTCATGACCTAAGAATTCAAGGCGTTCCTTAAAGAAGGAGTACTTGGATGGTTTGAGTTTCAAGCCAGCTTTGTGAATCTTGATGAAAACAGCCTTGAGATGTTCTAAGTGGTTGGTAAAGATAGCGCTGAATACAGTGATGTTGTCAAGGTACACAAGGACACAAGAGAGCTTTAGATCTCTTAAGATGGAGTCCATAGCCCGTTGAAACGTGGCAGGGGCATTGTAGAGTCCCTGGGGCATACAAGTGGGTTCAAAAAGGCCTTCAGAGGTGATAAGCGCGGTCTTCTCTTGATCTTCAGGGGATAAGTCAACCTGCCAATACCCAGAGGTAAGATCCATGGCTGAGAAAAACTTGGAATCACCCAGCTGTCTGAGAGCATTGTCAATTCTGGGTAGGGGGTACAAGTCCTTCTTAGTGATAGAGTTCAGGTGGTGATAGTCCATTACAATGCAATGTCCGCCATCCTTCTTCCTGAGAATCAGTAGTGGGGAAGCCCAAGGACTTTGAGAAGGAGCCAGTAACCTAGCGTCCAGAAGTTGCTTGAGTTCTTTAGACACTTGAGCATCCTCCACCCTACTATGGCGGTATGGTTTGGCACAAAAGGGGGGTGCATCCCCAGTATCAATCTGATGAATAGCCCATTTAGCTAGGCCATAGTCTGTAGGTCCAGAGGCAATGATGTCACTGAACTGATTGAGCATGTCCAACACGTCTTTTTGTTGAACAGGAGTCAGTTGGGGGAAGTCAACAGCAGTGAACAAGGAGAGAACTTGAGGGTTGTCTTCAGGTAGATTGAAATCACTAAAAGTGCCAAAGGGGTAGAGGGAGGCCACTTGTTCTGCTCCCAGTATATGGCCATGCCCTAAAACCTGGCCTTGGGTCACCTGCATGGGCAGGGCCGTCAGGTTGGCAAGCAGTAATTGTACGGGCTCTTTGTGGATTCAATCTAGAATCCCAGGACACAGGCGGGGTTCTTTACAACTTAAGGATTCAGGTGAGTAGAGTTCCAAGAACAAATTTTCAGATAGCTCATAAGAAATCTGGGAATATATCACCACTTGGGAGCCCAGGGGGATGGTGATAGCTGCTGGTGCCAGCAGAGGTACCCCTTCTTCCGCAGGGCAGGAAGAAGGAGGGGTATACATGTTGGAGGAGTGAGTCCTATACTTGAGAGAGAAGATACCCATGGGGTACTCAAGCACGCAAGTTTTAAGACATTTTCCTGGAAGATGTGGCGGTTCCTCAAAAATCAAGGGGACCTCATATCCTAAGAGTGAAAGGTATCCATCTTGTAAGTTTACAATTCCGTTATATTCTTGGAGGAATTGAGTACCAACCAAGAGGTCATAGCTTTTGTTCTCAAGGAATACAGCAGGGGAAGCAATAAGGAGTTTCCCAAACCTCATGGGTAGAGAGGAATAGGCACCAATGGCCTGTGTTTGTGCCATGCCAGCTGTGCCATAAGATTGCATGTAGTTGAGGTTGGGGGCCAACTTAAGTTTCTTCATTAGTTTTGAAGATACCACATTGACTGGAGAACCTGTGTCCAAGATGGCTTTGATCTTAACCTTTTGAATTGATACTTCCACGCAGGTTGTATCTTTTCCAAAGGGGGGCAAGACTACCAACACATCTTGTGCAGCCTCTAGCTCCTTTTCCCATTTAGCTAGCATGCACCGTAACACAGGAATCTCCTTATATACAGTCTGTAGCAGGAGAGATACAATCAAGTTTTGAAAGAGAGCTTCAGCTAGATTGGCTGCTTCCTTGGAAGAGTCAACCAAGACAGGAGGTTGACGGGCTTAAGCTAGGTAAGGGCAAGCCACCATGGCCTTAGCTTCACTTGCAAGTGCTCAATTTGTGGTGGTGGTCTTCCCAGAGCAGAGCTTGTACGGGACAGAGACAGTTTCTGGAACAGCCAGAACAGAATAGCCATAACTATCAGAATCTTCAGGATCTGAATCACTGGAGAGATTGTGAAATAGATGAAGGATAGAGGGGCCAGAGGAAGAGGGAGCTTCCTCATCAGACGGAGGATCAGGGGGAGACAGGGGAGATTGGTCAGCAGAGAGTGTCTCCGTTTCTAAGCTGACCTATCTTTTCCTGCCTGTTCTTTGGGATCACAACCTTCCACTTGAGGGTTAGTGCAAGTACACAAGTGGTGCTCAATTTGGCCACAGTTATGGCAACCTTGCCTCTTAGCCTGTCCACCAGCACCCAGGGTCATTATGCGCGGTGTGCAAGAGGTAGTCCCAGTATTGCTGGCCTTATTTTCACGTACCACTGTACCTCCATGGGTCAAATGCATGTCTTGTAAGAGCGTCTTAATACTCTTCATGGAAGTGAGCAAAGCCTTGTGTACCTTAAAGTGTAGGCATAGAAGCTGGTTCACCTTTAAAGCATTTGAACAAGCCGTGTATGCTTCCCAAGGAGTTAACTGTCAGCTGGTGATTAACTGCTGGCCTTCAATGTAGAAAAAAATCTGCAAACTCAGCCAGGGTTTCTTTGGGATTAAAGGCAATGTGCATAAATGCATCTTTTTTGACCTCCAAGCTGAGATCTCCCCCAAACTCCTCAATAAGGAGGTGCTTCATGTCCTCCCAAGTGACAATGGAGGGGAGCTTGGGGACCACTACTTCTTGGCATGTGGAATAAAGACAGGTGAGGATGTGTTCCTTTTTGAGCTCGTCAGTAGCCCTACACATTGCAGTTTTGTAAATAGTTAGAAAGGCGGCAATGGTAGAGGTTTTTGGATCAAATATCTGCTTGAAGGTTAGCTTGTAGTTTGGATCAATAGACAAGGACAAGGACTGACTGTTTTCACCAGGGTTGAGGACGTTAATATGAGGGTTGCCTTCAAACTCAGATTCAGCAGCAAGTTGTCTAGCCCAGAGGAGTTGAAGGCTTTCCTCTAGAGTGTCCAAGGTAGAGCTGTTCTGCCCACTAATATCCCTAGCAGTGGCGGCAGCAGTCCCAAATTTGTCAATCTTGATTTGTTGTACCGCCAAAGTGCCAGCAATCTCATTGACATAAGTAGCCAGAGAAGTGGCCTGAGCAACCAAGGGGACAACTTGTCCATTTAGGGTCTTGGTAAAGCAGGAAAGGTTTTGTACCTCTCTTTACAATGTGTCTTGCCTATCAGCTACATCATTTGTCACTTCTGCAAGTTGATCTAAGGTACGCACACAGTTGACCCGGGGTCAACCTTCCAGATCAGGGCAACAACTATGATTACCATGAGCAGGAGTATTACCAACTTCACCTTCTTTTTCATCTTCATCTTCAGATGAAGAATCCTCATAATTAGAGAGGCGCTGTCTTAAGTACTTGATTTTGCCTTGTAAGGTAGCCACCTAATTAGTGAGGGAGGCAATACAAGGGTTAGACATTGATTCAACTGGAGGGAGGTTCTGAACAGAAGCTTGACGTCAAGTGGTAGCCTTGAGTTTGGCAATTGCCTCCCATACCTTGGTTTCAAAATCAGATGGGGTCTCAACAAGAGGAGCAGAAGGAGTCACCTCAATAGACGCTACCCTGTCATCCACATAATTTTGCACCTAATATAGAGTGTTGCCTAGTGCAGCCTTATCCAGACCGTATCAATGCTGCAAATGGCGGCCCCAAGTATCAACATGAGCCCCTATCAATTCAAGTTACAAGTTGACATGCTCCATGAATTGATTAAGCTCACTAACCAGAGTCTCAAAATCCTGGCAATGGTTTAGCAGAAAGGCCTCAATTTGCTCATGACACACTGCCTGATGGTCATCCAATTTGCATAGTTGGTCCTTTATGTATCCATGGAGCGAGGTACAAAGGGAGTTCAGGGAGGAGGTTAAGTACTTCTGTGATGCCAGTGAATCACACTGGTTGTCAGAAATACACATAAAGAGACTGTGGGACCATTCTTGATAGGCCATATTTTGAGCATGGTTATTTGAGATGGCGGTGGCTACAGAATCTAATAGTTGATTCTGGGATCCTAAGGCAAGTTGGTGGTGAACTAGGGCAGGTTGGATAAACTGGTTGATCAACACACCAATAGTATCCATGGATTCCATCAATGCGGGGGGGGAGACCAAAGTCTAAAAGGAAGGAGTATAGATCTTCAGAAGCATAACCAGGACAGAGGCCAGGGATAGAGTGCATTGCCACAGTGCCAGAATAGAGAAGGGAGCGGGTGGCAGTACAAGCTTGCTTGTAGTTCAGAGATAAAGCAGGAAGGGGGGCCCACACGGTCCCAGGAGACAGAACCAATACCATAGGATTTGAGGGAGCACCAGTGATGTCTTCTTCTAGAGGCAAACTAGAAACTTTAAGTTGATTGGGTACTTCAGAAACAAAGGGAGAAGGACCAGAGAATGTGCGTGGGAACGGGGTAACCAAGGGGCTTGCAGCCCCTATAGTGAGCACCATTTTTTTTGTTTGGCTCCTGGGGACAACATCCAGGAGGACACAGCAGAAAATATTTATAAAAAAAGATTTGAGGTTTGAAGCTAGCCTTGGGTTAGCCTTCAGGGAAAAATTAAGGGCATGTACCTTAATTTCCTGGAAAACAAAATGTGAAAGTCCTTTTGGCTGAAAGGACAGGAAAAAGCTTAAAGATAATTAAAGCCAACACAAATGTGGATAAACTTGTCTTTATTAGGAGTAATGATTCTACTTTAAATAATAGACAAGGGACAGTGATCACTCATTAGGAAGACAGAGTGGCTGAGGGGGTCACGTTGGGACGAGGTCATACCAGGATCAATTGCAGACAGGTACAATAATCCAGAATGGGTGGATATTGAACCAGACTTATTTACAGAAGGCAAGGAATATCCAAAATCAAGAACCAACCCAGCCAAATCTTTGCAACTATCAATATTCAAAGGCCATATTGAAATAGCATTAATTGCGCAATTTACAACAATCCACATGTAAGAGGTTTTGCAGGTGAGTGATGATTTGACTTCAAATAAAGATGCTATGCTCCAGATTGACAAGGTGTTGATTGTTTGATTACAGGTAGAGGCCTAGTGGTGAATGATGGCAACTAGGGACAGTAAGGCCTAGCTAGTAGATGTAGAAATTAATATAGGCAGATGGTGGCTCCACCCCTCAGAAGATATTGGCTGCTGTGGGCTAGAGTTCTTCACCTATGAGGGAACTGTGGTTGCAAAAGGGTGGAGAATGAGATAGCTAGCAGGAAACTTTGTCTGTTGGAGGTGGAGACAGTTTTGGACCCCTGGCGGGTAGCGCGGGCTGCCAGGGAGGGGAGGAGCTCTGAGGGCTCTACGTACCCTGATACACTTGCAAAGGGTCTGTGAGAAAGCATCCTATCTAACAGACTGGTAGGGTGTCCTTGTTTATGTCCCCATGAGAGCTTTGGGGGGAACCCAAAGTGAGCATTGGAGGGCATGAATTTGCTCAGAGGTGTCATCAAGGCAGTTTGCTTGGGGAAGCAAGATGCAGAACTTGGTGTGATCAGGCCTCTGGGAAGTAGAGCTGATTACTTTGCAACTGAAAACCCAGAATCAATCACCTGGGTGAGTAAAAACAACAACATAGGCTTTAAGGATCTATGGTTGGATAGTCTAAGTGGAATGCCACTTGCAAGGGCCCAGTCAAACACCAGTTCAATGTAGACTCATGCCTGGGTCTACAAGTTCTGGTAACGGAGACTGAAATAAAGAACCAAAGTGGTTCACAGAATCAGCAGAGAAGACTTGTGAGAGGAAATGTTTGATCACAGTGAAGGCTAGTTAACAGACTTTTAATTCATATTGAATTGGGGGAACCAATATGGTTCAGTGTGTAGAAGGAACAAAGGAGGTTCCTAGTAAGGATTTGTTGAGGAACTGGTTGAGGAGAATTTGAAGGACAGGAAGATTATGATTCAGGACTAGCTGATCATAAAGCAGGATGGCCAAAGGACCAGAAGTTTTTGTTGAAGAACTGAAGAGCTGAGAGGATGAACTAGCCAGACTGGATGCAGAGGCTGGAAGAGCTGATTTTAGTGTCTTTTGAGAGAAAAATAGATAAAAAGAAGCAGTTAAATAATAATTAAATACTGCCTGATTATGATTAAAAAAGGATTTAATATCATATAATTAAAAGGAAAGAGGAGGAAAAATAAGATACAGTTTGTTAGAACTGTGAATTTATTTAAAGAAGAAGGATTGAAGAGGAAATAGGCCAGAAAGAAGCTGGAAGAAGAACAGAGAAACTGTAAGGGTAAATAAGCAATTTTTACCAAGAACAACTAGGAGAGTTGAGAGGCAAGCAACAGGCAGGTTCAAAGGCGCAACACATTGAAGAAAATGCAGGAAAATATGGAGAAACATTGAAGAATTGAGGGTTTAAAATCCCCTATGTAAAACATAGGCAAAAGCGCTTGAAATTCACCAGAGAACTGTGACAGGAATCACAGCGAAACCGTTCAGAACACAGAGCAGTTGTTTACCTGGAGAAAGACAGCCTCAAGTTTGAACCATAGTCAAGAGCAAGTCATTTGGGTAAACTTTTTGGAAAAACCATTAAATCAAGGGGTGTGATTGGCTGTGAGCCAAAGTTTATTTTATTAGTGTTTTGAGGGTTTTAACTTAAGAGTTAAAGCCTAAAAAATGAGGTGCAGAAGCGTAAAGTTTAGGTATTTCATTGGCTGAAGTAAGTTATAAAGTTTAATATATTATAGAAAGAGAAGAACTGGATAGTTTAAGCTTTTGAAAACCAGAGTTCTAAGAGAGGTTTTGGTCTGAAACAAGGGGCTATAAAAGGGAGAGCTATCTGAGACTCTTCAGGGACTGGATCAAGTGGATTACAAAGGCCACAATGACTACAAAAGAAGCTGAAAACCAATCTAAAGATGAAGCCCAAGATACAGGAGACATGACTAAAGATAAGGAGCCTGAGCTGGAACAGACTGCAGGAGCCCAAGACAAAAGCACAGAAGCCCAAAACAAAGGTGCAGGAGCCCAAGAATAAGTAAAAGGAGTCCAAGAGTTTGTTGGAGGACTCCAAGTATTGGCAAATTTATATTGTTTCCCCAACCCCCTGGGCCATATACCAGAAGGTTTCTAAGGGGATCTTTGTGACAGATCCAGGTCTAACCAGTCAAACTTACTGTTATCTTGCCCTTGACTCTTGTTACCGGTACCTTCCTGTGACAAAGCTTTGAGGAGCTTTGGCTCCAGGGAGAGAATTTTGTGAAGCAACACTTTATTGTCATCTCTCCAACAAGCCATAATTTTGACACTCTTTTCCTCTCTGTTTCTCAACGCCTCAACTTCACAATTGGCTCTGTCCTTTAATTGTTGCAAAATTTCATTAAACCCTAACAGCAAGTTCCAGGAGTTCCATGCATAAACTTGATTTCCTTGTGCCAGGGTTCCTTCTCTGGCAAAATAGATGGAGTATAGCTCTTCAAAAACCGCTTTTACTTCTATCAAAGATTCCTCAGATGCAATCTTAGAGACCTCCAGACTTGCCCAAGCCTCCTCAAGAAAGCTGGTAGGAACTTCCTTTCTTGCAGCAGAGGCTTCAACATAAAGCACTCCAAATTTTTCTCTTTCAAATAGTAATAAAGAAGACATGATAATTAAAAAGAAGTTGAGGAAAAAGCGTTGAAATTGACAACATACCTTTATTTAAAATTAGCTGTTTTTGCTTATATACCATTTGGGGGCATATTTGGCTGAAAACCCCTCCGGTTTCTGAATCAACCTATGATTTATATCATGTGGTCTATGAAATTTGAGTCATATAAACCTAGATCTTTACCTAAAAGATCACCAATATTTCTCAATCTACAAGAACCAACCTACAATGGGAAGAAGTCACCTGACTCCATTCATCCCAATGTACCAATTCAGCATGGAGCTTCCCCAGCTCCTGGCGCCAAACCCCTGTGGATTAAACATCCCAAAACTCAGCTCTTGATGTTCCCTCTGGGAACTATCTGATCAAGCCTGAATTCCTAGGCATCCTTGTCTTTATTTAGTTATTTTTGCATTTAATGGTTTTATGTTAAAAACTCATTAAAATTCTTCAAAACTCAAACCAGGCACCCAACAATTTTCCCAGGCAGCGCCTCAGCGCCTGAAAAATTCACTAGGCGGTGCCTCAGCACTTCTCAAATCAATTAAGCGGCATGGCAGTGCTTCTAACCCAATGAATTTTCCAAAGCGGTGCTTTTAATCCAAAATTTTGGGGTTTAATTTTGATTAACCTTAACCAAACTTCTTGACACAGTCAAGGCAATTAACCAATATAATTAAAACTGCATTAATTATATTCTCATATATTTATTTATTAATCTTCCCAATTAATTAAATTGTTTTTGAGACGCCTAGTCTCCAAGATTGATTTGGCCTATCTTGCCTTCTGTTCTTTTATTGAATAAAGATACTAAGTTCTCAGGAATCTTTATCTGAAGAGCTCCAGCCAAACTTCTATACATAAAACAGCCAGCAAAAACAGAGCACTTTTATATCTCAGAGTATTTATTTGGCTAAATACTTAACAGTGACTGTTTTATAGTCACAATCTTCCTTCTGAGAGTGAATAAAAGCCCATTTTGACTCCTATACATATTTATGAGATACATTTTCCCTTACCAGAGAATGACAACCCCTTCCAGCCAGTCCCTGACTATGTCCCAGGATACACTTTGGGTACTGGTGAAGAGGAAACCCACAAAGTCACTACCACTGCCAATAATCTGGCTGAAGCTAAGAATTTTTCTCTTGCCCTTACATCACTCAAGATAAAAGGCCTCTTGTGTTATTAGAATCTTCCAAAGGGGCAGCTGAAGTATCTGCCGCTGTTTTTTAAAATATTTTGGTGTCACTCCTTCTTCAGACTGTTTACAAGTAGTTTTCTGATTTGAGGTGCTTGATTAAAAAATGGGACAAAGATCTAGCTGAAGCATAGGATACCTTAGCCGTCCTCCCACCCTATAGTTCTACTTTTACTCATGTAGAGATATCTATTCAAAAGATGAAGATCAAGGCTGTGCTAGACACAGGGTCACCTGTCAATGTTGTAACCTTCAATCTTGTGAAGAAGTTTAGATAAGCCCCTAACTTCAATTATCATCAATCATACAGTACAGCTGGTCTGTCCATGACTTTCACCATAGGGGCATACTCAGCTCTTCCCATGAAAATGGCACATTACTCCTAGCTGCAACTGATGCATGTAACAGATCCAGGACCATCTAATTGTCTTACCATACTTGTTTTTTGTTTAGACTCTTATTGCTGGACCCCTCTTGCAACAAAGCTTTGACAAGATTTGTTTCCAGAGAGGAAAATTTCTGGTTCAACACCTTTTTATCCTCCCTCTATCTTGTCATTATTTACTCACTCTTTTCTTATAAAGTTTGAGAAATTCAATTTCTCTTTCAGCTGCATCTTTTATTTGATGAAATATCTTGTCAAACCCTTACAATAGGTCAGCAAATCCCAAGCATAAACACAATTTTCTTGAGTGGGTGTTCCTTTCTTAGTGAATTATTCCAAGTAGAGTTCTTCAAAAGCAGATTTGAACTCAACCAATGACTCCTCTAGGAATGCATTTGCTACTTCAAGGTCCTCCCAAGCCTCCTCCAGGGACCATTTGGGAATCTCTTTACAGGTAGCAACAGTTTCTACCCTAAGAACCCCAAACTTAGCCTTTTCAAATGATAATTGGGAAGGCATAAATGGAGAATAAATATAAAGGGAAATCATCAGATTTTGACTTAAATATATTTATTAATGTATATATGTTTTCACTTATATACCAGGAAGGGCATATTTGGCTGAAAACACCTACGGTTAAGGAATTACCCCTGGATTCCAATCACATGGCTTATGACGTAACAACATCATCCAACCAAGATCTTTTACCCAAAATATCTTCACACTCCCAACCTATGAGATTGTGCCTAATACATTCAGGAATCATCTGATTTCTTTTGTTGCAATGTATTGTTTTGGCTTGAAGCAATCCTAGCTCCTGGCGCCAAAAAACTGCAAAGTTTATCTAATCCTGATCCAAGCTGTCATTGTTCCAACTGGGAACCAGCTGATAAAACCTAAATACCACGGCATCATCATCTGCATTTGGTTGTTTTCTGTTAAATGACCCCTGTTGTTGTAACTTCAGCTATTGGTTGGTTGATAGCTACTAACGCTTAACTCAACTACGGCCTTATGTATTACTAAAGATTAAGCTAAGATAAATCTTTCAGCCTAATGCATATAATAAATATAAGAGCATGTAATTTGATATTTATTTAATCACTCAAGAAGAGAGTTATATAGGGAAGGAGGGATTAATGAGAGTCAATCAAACACAAGGATTCTCTGGTGTCAGCCCAATTCCCTCTATTTCTTAGCCCAATATTAAACTAATGATTGGATGATCATCAGTTAATATGAACTTGGAATACAACCTAGTTGATTGTTTGGACTATTTATCATCCAGGGAAAGATTGCCATTGCCCTTTGGTTCGCTGAGCTTAATGGATTAGTGCGTGAATATAGTGACAGCTAGATTATAACCAATCACTTCACAACATTTCCCCCCACTAAACTAGATGTTACTGTAAAAGTCTTTTAATTTCCTTCAGTATGGTAAACCACCCAAAAAGGAACAGAAAGCCAGTTGTACAATACACCAATGTTCCAGAACAGAGAATCAACAAGACCCAAAGGGGAATGCCCAAAATTCCAGTTGAGAATGTACATGTATACTCACCCATGCTAGCCCCAGAAGACGCTGAATTAACCAAGATCCTAGGCGGCAAAATAGATGCAGCTTTCTATAGCTTGTCCAGTACTGTCTCCTATAAACCAAGTACATCTTTGAGTAAGCCAGTAGTGCAAGACTCTGGTATGCCTACATCTAGCCAGCTTTCCACAAATGCAAAGAAGAGAAGCTGTAACACCACAAGTAAAGCTACTACAACTACTCCAACAAATAAGACTAACAAACCTGTGCCAAGCTTAACTAATCTTCTTCAAAATTTAATCAAAAGTGAGGCAAGCTCTACTTCTGTAGTGATTCAAGAAGATAGCCAAGGTTCCTACATCAAAATGGTTGCCTATCTTTGTTGGGAGAGGATTCCTTTCTTACAATTCTGCGGCCCAGTAGTTATGTGGTCCACCCTTATGCTAGCTCTGGAAAATCCCTACGTTATCTTCACAAAAAGACTTGAAGTCAGGAATAGCATTCATTGGAAAATTCCTAGGGTGAAACTGATCAGATATGCTCAGTTTTGCCTACAGGACTTTTCCTTTGATGGGGTATACTTGGCAGACAATCAAATATCTTGTGCTCTTGAGCTTCTGGAGCTGGTTTTTGCAGCGTGGTCTGATATTTGATCCGCAGTTAGCAGGTGCCCTTGTGGCATGGATCAGATAGTCATGAATACCAATTACAACAAGATATGGGTACTACCCTGGAACTCCTTAGTTATAATTGCGCAAGAAGTAGACAATCCATGGTGTTGGTAGAAAACTTGGTGCTCAGCGGCTCCAAGGTCGTTTATCACCAGAGGCTACACCACATGCCCAAATATATTGAATGGCTGTTGGGAGTCATGTACTTGGTAGGCGGCAAAACACCCAAGGAATATGCCCAGCAAGAAAGTCTTCTCTGGGAATGCATCTTGCTTGGGCTTGCTTTTCCTTACTCCATTGGCGTGAACCACACCAATTTCCTTCCCGTTGATGATTCTCCCTTCCTTCCATTTGCATTCCGTTAGCTAACTAATTTCTGGATAATCTACATAGCCATTGCCAAAGTCCTCATCCAGTTGCATCTGGGTTTAGAGGCAATAGTATCTCAATAAATAACCAATTGCCTAAACCACACTAATCCTTCTTACTATAAGCTTTATCTCTTCTTGATACAAAAATGAAAACAACCCATGGACTTTTTTCATTAGGTTTTCTTTTTCAAATTGTTATCCATAAAGGGGTTTATGCTTGATCACTTAGAGCCTTACGCATGTACTGCACATGGACTTGAGTGATCAATTGGCCTGTTTCCAGATCCTTGAGAGTGTAACTATCTACTCCCACTTTCTGGACTACCTTAACTGGTCCTTGCCATAGCAAGGCAAGTTTACTTTTGCGACTGTACCCTTGGTTGCTGTAGAAGTATACCAAGCTTCCTATTTCATATGCAGGGAGGGCAGGCCGGGTTTTCACCGCACAATCCAAGACTTTCTCCTTTGTTGCTAAATTGGTAGAGTACGCCTCAGACTGTAACTTGATTAGCGTTTATGCTAGTCTCTTCAAATAAGCGTCAGGGGTGAGGGGATCATTGGTTTTAACTAGACTGTAGAGATGTGACGGGATACTTGGCTGTCAACCATAAAGAAGCTGGAAGGGGCTTTTTCCTGTAGCCCTGTGGAATCCTATGTTATACACAAAGGTAGCTGCTGGAAGATATGTATCCCATTCTGTTTTGTGCTGGTGGCTAAGCTTCCTTAGGATCTGTACAAGACTTCCATTTGTTCTCTCTACCATTCCATTTGTTTGGGGATGATATGGTGTTGACATGGTATCAAAAATACCCATAAGCTTGTTCAGCCTGGGTATCATGTATCCTGTGAAGGTTGTCCCATTTTATGTTAGCAATGTTTGTGGGAAGCCATGTTTGTAGAGTATGTTCTCTAGAATAAAATTAGCTGTGGTAAGCGCCAACTAATTAGGAATTGCTTTTGTTTCTACCCATTTTGTAAGCTGATCCGCTGCTACAATTATGAACTTGTTCTTGATAGCGGTCAGTGGAAGGGGATCTACTACGTCTATAGTAACAGTATGAAACGCAAAACCAGGTCAAATTAGCTGGTGCTGATAACGTGAGACCTTTGGTTGCTCTATTGTACAGTCATGACAAGCGGCCAGGGTTTCTGCTACATCCAAATACATACCTTCCCAGTAGAAATGCTGCTGTAGGAGTTTGAGGGTTTTATGGATACCGCCATGGCCCACAGTACAATGTGCTGATACTATTGTGTCTGTCTTTAAGGATGGGTGAATGTATGGTAACCACTTCCCTTTATACAGCTTAAAAAGCTGATTATCCTTGACGCAAGTGTCCACCGCAAGGGACTTAAGAATTTTCTTAATCTCAAGCAGCCCCCCCCCACATAGAAGGTTTCAGCATCAGCTTGTTGTAAAGTTTGTCTGCTGCTGAGGAAACCAAAGCTATGGTAGGAAGGCGTGAAAGGCAATCTGTGTTCTGATGCATAACTCCTGCACAATGGATTATTTAATAGTCATAAGCTTGTAGCTTAATAGCCCATTGTGCCAGGTGTCCTTTAGGATCCTTCATTGTTTTCAACCATTTAAGTGAGGCATGATCAGTTACCACTGTAAAGTGTACTCTGTGGAGGTACACTCTAAATTGCTGACAGGCATAGATGACTGCTAGGCATTATCTCTCAGTGACCATGTAATTCCTTTTATGACTATTGAGTGTGCAAGAACAATAACCTACAGGATGATCTTGGTCATTGTCATCCAGCTGAGAAAGAACAGCACCAATTGCTGTCAAACTGGCATCCATGTGTACAATGAAGGGGCACTCAAAATTAGGATAGGAGATTACTGGCTCTGTCACTAAGGTGACCTTCAAATCCTTGAAGGCTTTCTGGCATCCTTCTGTCCATGAGAACTCAACATCATTTTTCAACAAGTTAAATAGTGGTCCTCTGAGACCCGCAAAGTTTGGTATAAACCGTCTATAATAACCAATCATTCCTAAAAACACCTGAATATCTCTCTTGTTGGAAGGCGTTTGCATGTGCGTAATAGCTTTAACCTTAGAAGGAACAGGTTGTAAGCCATCTTTGATGATGATATAACCATGGAATTCCAAATTTTACTTAAAGAAATTACACTTCCTTGGTTTTAGCTTGAGATTGGAAGCAATAAGACATTGAAACACAGCCTCCAGATGGTCCAAGTGTCGACTAAAAGTTTGTAAAAAGACGTTTATGTCATCAAGGTAAACTAGAACACAAGTCAACTTGAGGTCTCCCATCACGGAGTCCATGGCTCATTTGAAAATTGCAGGAGCATTTGCAAGCTCTTGTGGCATCCTAGTAGGCTGAAAAAGTCCTTGCTCTGTAATGATGGCACATTTTTCCTGGTCTGCCGTTAGAAGGTCAATCTGCCAGTACCCACTGATCAGATCCATTGCGCTGAAGTACTTTGCGCCACCCAGCTTGTCCAATGTGTTATCAATGTAGGGCAACAGATAAGAATCTTTTTTTGTGACAGAGTTTAATTTGCAGTAGTCCATTACTATGCAATTTGTCTGTCTATTTTTCTTTACAATCAATAATGGTGAAGACCAAGGGCTCTTGCTGGGTACCAAAAGGCCAGATGCAAGTAACTTCTGTAGCTCTTTGTTAACAATGGCTTGGTTGGCCAGGCTGCATCTTATTGGCCTAGAGCTTATAGGGGCAGTTCCTTGTCTATCCAATACATTTTCAACCCCAAGAGCTTTACCTAGGTCTTGGTTGTTTTCCACAAAGATGTCCTTATATTTCTCAAAGTGCCAAATAGCTTGGTCCTTCTGGTCTTCTGATAGTCCATTTTAAGATTCACACAGAATAAGCAACAGAACACTCAGTTGATTACAAGGCAGCACAAATTCCCTGAACTTGCCAAAGGGTGTGAAATCTATAAGGCTAGAGTTCTCTTCTAACTTCATATAGCCCAGCAGCTGGTGTTTCTTCACTTTCAGTGATTCTTCAGAAAGGTTCCCCAAAAGTACCAGAATCTCTTCCAATGATGGCATGACAATCCCAGGAAGAATCCAAGGCTCCAGTTGCAAACCATTATAGAGTCCAGATACTTAATCATGTATACCTTTAGGGAAGCTGAGGCTTAGACCTGTATTATGTATAACTTGAGACCCGGTTGGGATGGAGAATTCACTAGAAGAATATCAGGGGATCCCTATGTTCTCTTTAGTGGCCAGAAGTAGAACCTTGATTTTGGCTGACACAAGGTATAAGCTACTATCATATCTCCATCAGCATATTCCATATCAATATAGTGGATTTTCTTTGTAGGGAGGTCTCTTGGTCTGTCACTGTGATAAAACATTGGTACAGAGTGACCTAGAATGCTGAAAGTACTATCCTGATGGTTGATCATAGTCCCCTAGGTTGCCATGAAGATTGTACCAATCAAGATATTGTAGCTTTTATTGCGCAACACTATTGCCAGGGCTGTTACCACCAATTTACCAAAACAATGTGGTAAGGATGAATAGGCTCCCAATGCCTTTGTTTTTTTGGGTCCTGCAGTACCAAATTCCTCATTATAATCTAGGACAGGCGCAAGTTTCAGCTTCTTGACTAGCCTAGTTGATACAATGTTCCCTGGATCTCCAGAGTCCTGAATTGCTCTTACTCAGAGCTTATGAACCACCAGTTCAATGTATGTGCAATTGTGTTGTTCCCCATAATGATAAGAGGCAATTTTGGTAAACTTGTGGATATCTAAACCCTTAAACTGAGCAAGGAACAACTCTAGCACAGTTATTAGATTGGGCTTCAGGGATTTCAAGGTGTCCAGATTAGTAGAGACTTGTACCAACCTCAATAGTTGAGACAACTCTTTGACACTGTTGCTTTCATGAGTTGCCTTGGTGTATGGCATGGAAAGTTGTTCAGCGTTGGGTATAGAGATGGTGTCAACAGCTTCTTTGGAAGGTATACTTCCTGTACAGATGGCTTGCTTCCTTGTGACTGCATTAACGGCTAAAACTCTATGGATCAAGTCTTTGTTTATTTCTTCTTTATCTGGCAAGTATCTCTTGGGGCAGGCTTCTTGGTCCATCAGTACAACGCTGCAATCAGGGATGTAAGGGTACGGGTCAAAAGATGGAGAGGGTTGGTTACTACTAGCAGTCAGGGTTTTCTCCTCAACCTGACTGCTTAGCAGTTTTTTGACTCCTTGCCATCTTCTCTGGCCTTGTCTTCTTCTTCATCTAGCTTTTCTTCCACATTGACTTCCTGGATCAGATGGCAAACATTAGCCTTGGGTTGCTTGCAGTCTCAAGAAAGATATCCTAATTGCCCACACTTATAGCATGTGCAGTTATTTGCCATGTTGTTAACTGGGGGAGTAGCTGCAATTGCTGGTTTCTTTAGAGCGTCCCTATCCCAAGTCTTACCCTTGGAATCTGTAGAATAGGATGAAGTGGCTTTCTTATAGTCAGGAAAGGGAACTTCAAACTGCTCCTTAAAAGATCCCAAGTGGCGCATGAGTTCAGGGACTATTCTTGCACCATATATTCCAGACTTAAGAGCAATAAAAAGCTCTCTATTAGGGCGTACATAGTTAAGCAGTGCTCCTTTTACGTCAACAAAAGTGGCGGCTCCCATGGAGACTAGGGTCTGTGCTTCCAGATAGAAGCGCTCTGAGAAATCCATTAGGCTTTCCCCCTTCTTTATCTTCTATTCTGTAAACTCCATTTCCGGCAAAATAAAGCCTCCTTGGTGCCAAACTCTGCAATAAGGGCCCTGTATACATTCTTGTAAGTCCAGCCTTGTTCCAGAAGTCTTGGCATTATTGTTTGGGTCTCCAAATCCAAGCAATTAAAAATGGCCGCATTCTTCATGGCCTTGTCAGCACCATACATAGAGTTATTGTATAGCCAGAGGAACATGTGGAAATTGGCTTTTTTGTCAAATTTTGGCAAATTTGTTGACTTGAAGTTCTGGATCACAGACAAAGTGCTAAAATTATAGCTTCTTCTAGGAGGAGATGAGGTATTTCTCTGGTTCAAGGTGTGGAATTGCGCTTCAGAAGACACGTCTCTAGTGTTGTTGCTAGTCCTGGAAGTTGAGGCAGCAGCACCAGGAAAAGGTGTTTTGCTGCTATCCAGAACTGGTTCTGCAAAATAGACTTTCCTCATTGTACGGCCTATGTTATCTTCATTGCTCTCATAGCTATGGAAGGAGCAACGGTCCTCTGACATTGCCTGGCTGGCAGTGGACAAGACAATTTAACTTCTTCTTGTAGTTGCTTGTAGTTCAGGGACAGACACAATCTGTTTGGAATACACATGAAGTAGTTGCTCTATTTGTCATTGTAGATGCAGAATATTTCTACACTGCAAGCGTACTTCTCAGGTCAGGTCTTTTATTGTGCAATTTGCTACATGTAGTTTGTCCTCAAACTTCTCCATACATGATTCCTGGTTCTCAAACAACAGATTGTTCTTTTCTTGTATAGCCCAATGACTATCACTTAATCTTTTCAAATTATCATGATTTTCTTCTGTGCAGTCATGGTTATGGTCAATCATTTTTGAAAGTTTAGGAAATTCCCTGTTAAAATGGTTGCAGTCAGAGAGGGATTGACTGAGGCCCTTGTCAATCTCACTCACGTGTTTGGATAGCTCCTCCATGTCCTGTTGGATAATGACAGTAGCTTCCTTGTTGCCTTCTGACGCAACCCCATCCTCAATCATTCTTACAGAGTGGCAAAGCAACTTGATCTCACTACATAGGTAGCAAAAGGTGGCTTATGCACCTTTTACGTGGTGAGTTACTGTGCCTAGCCAATTATTATCCAACCCTTTGTGTTCAAGCATGGTCCCAACAATTGTAACCACATATTTTTTCAGGTGTTCCTCCAGCTGTGTTGACCAATTTGCTTTGAAGTTTTGTTGGATTGCCGAGCTGTTCAGTTGGTGACTAATATTGGCCATAGAGTTTGTGAGTTTGACATACAGGCAACAAGGGAAAGCCTGCTGATTGTTTATCAAATTTCCTTGGTGCAAGATCAGGGACAGTTAATAACCCAAGTGACTCCAGTTGTGGCAAACAGCAGGATGTGCAAAGCTATGGATATACTCCTTGGATTGTTTGATTGTTTTCATCTGTAATCAAAGCTGATTAGGATTTATTCCTGTGAAATTGCAGAATTTCTCATTGGCCGTAGTGCCATAGGATGGCAGTACAGCAAGCTTCGTGTGGGCTTCCCCATTTTGATACACCCCCTGGTCAATCCCACAAATGGCTTGATCCAGCTGTTGCTGGGTTGGCTCTGTGTTTCTGTCTACCTCAAGTGGCACTGGGACATTGAGGTGTAGAGAGGACTGATCCTCTATTTGACAGGGGTGCTGTACATTGGTCATGAACTGACCAAAAGCCACAAATTTGCTAGGAAGATCATCCCTTGTCCCAGCAAGGCAATTGATATTCAAGAAAAGCCCATCAGGGTGGTCCTGGAGGTAACAAAGGAAGGCATAGAGAAGATTATCTCCATCACCTCCCCGCACAAAAGACAAGTCCCCAGCAGGGCAACAAGTACTATTGGACAGATGCATGCTAGACTGAGCACCTTATGTTGTAACTACAGCTATCAGTTGATTGATAGCTACTAACGCTTAACTCAACTACAGCCTTATGTATTACTAAAGATTAAGCTAAGATGAATCTTTTGACCTAATGCGTATAATAAATATAAATGTATGTAATTCAATCTTTATTTAATCAATCAAGAAGAGAGTTATATAGTGAAGGAGGGAATAATGAGAGTCAATAAAACGCCAGGATTCTCTGGTGTCAGCCCAATTCTCTCTATTGCTTAGCCCAATATTAAACTAATGATTGGATGATCATCAGTTAATATGAACTTGGAATACAACTTAGTTGATTGTTTGGACTATTTATCATCCAAGGCAAGAGTGCCATCACCTTTTGGTTCACCAAGCTTAATGGATTAGTGCATGAATATAGTGACGGCTAGTTTATAACCAATCACTTCATAACACCTGTCAATTATATTAATTAACCTACACAGTTAATTAATTTGATTCAAAGACACCAAGTCTTTACTTGAAACAGCCAAGTCTATTTTGGCCCAATTATTAAATCCTCATTAATCATATCTGCAGGTATAATTTAATCAACCTTTGGGGTTAATTAAACCGCTTGCAAGACACCTAGTCCCCAAGATTGATTTGGACAATCTTGCCCTATCTTGTAAGTTAGTTCAGCCTAACTAACAAACCATATTATATTCTTTTATTACATACAGATACCAAGTTTCCAGGAATCTTTAACCAAAGAATTCCCTAAACTTATCTATATAAAATGCATAATAAAAATATAATAACTAAATTATTATCTGGCATATTTATTTGGCAAAATGCACCAGGTGACTGTCATACTTTCACACTGTAGTTCTAGAGAATGAGAGTTATGACCTGGTAGTTGATACCCAATTCCTTAGGGAATACAATGATATCATCAACTTAAAGGATGACTATATCTCTATTCTAGGATATGAAGTCCCTCTGATCTTTGAAGAACCTATCAAAGTCCCTGGGAAATGCATAAAAATGTGTGTTTTAGAATAACCAACTGGTGTTTTCACCTTGATTATATACCCATTGGTCCAACATGAAGTGTCCTCCCACAACTTGCACTGAATCTGAAGAATTTCCACTCATAACCAGTTCTGCTGTAATCATCTCTCCTGGCTCTCAAGCCATCCTGGACTCCCAGATCTCCTACAAGTTAACAAAACACACATTCCTGGAACTATAATATACTCCCTTGTTAGGGAGAAGTGAGTCTTATCTTTGCCCTGGGATTCTAGACGTCTTTCATAAAGACTCCATCCAGTTGATGATGGTTAATTTAACCGCCTTTCCCATATCTGTGTCTAGAGGTCAAGTTGTTTGGTATGGCAAGCTACTAAATGATTCTGACTTCCTCTCTCTACACCCCTTTTGTACAGCAAAAGTTGAAATTTAAACTGTCTTCATGTTGACACTTTATCAACATGCAGAAGATTAAAATTAATAGAGTACTTAGGCCAAAGACTACTACTCAATTGCTAAAAAACTGATTTTTTATATTTTATCTCATAGTTGTAATTAAAAATCAATGAAAAACAAAGCCAATGTCAAAGCAACTAAAAATAGGCTTAATTTTTATTACAAAATGAAAAGGAAATTACTATTAAAAATGCAAAATTATTATACTTTTAATTTAAGCCCAACTTCAACAATGGATCTACACAGTTTCAACATAAATTAACAGTTTATTATATTTCTCAATTAAAATACACATAATCTGGAATATCTTCACTTATAAGTTATTTATATTTATATTTTTTCATAGTTTTTTGATATATAGTGGGTGAAAATTTCAAGCTATGTTGTATATTATATTAGTGGTTTATTATAGCTTTTCACCATTGGTTGTGTTCCAGTTAACTCTTAAACATTGAATTAAGCCAGATTTTATAACTTAAAACTAGGATTTATATAGTATCATTTAAAGTTGACACAAAGGAAACCCAACACAAAAGCAAAAGTGGGACAAGGAGAATAAGTTAAGCAAACACAATGCCATAATTTAAGCAAGATTTGATAGCAGCTCCACTATAAAAGAATGTAAACACTGGCAAAGTCAAAACCTTTACTAATCTAACAAGCAAAAGATGTGGCTTAGCAATTTCAACTTACAGCATGGTAGCTTAGAAAACCAAAACTTCACATAATAATAAAACTACTTATTATAATATGTCGTAATTGTTATTTAAAAGTTATATGAATATAACTTTATTATAGCCCAAACCCCAAATAGCCTATTTTCAGACTAGATTTAAAACCCAATCTTAATTTAATTAGGATTTAAATGTTTTTATATAGTGATTTACTTCAATAATGCTGACTGTCTACAAGTTGAAAGTCAGAATAAGACAATATTTTAGGCCAACAGTCTAGAATCAAAATTTTACTACATGTCAAAACTTAAAATATCAACACTAAACATTTAAATGTAGTTGTCTCTAACTTTTTCTTAATAAAAAGCCTCAGAACTGAATATCTTAATAATAAATAGGTTTTTTTTGCATATTATATGTAATAATTCTCACCAACTTACTATATTTTTAGCTTTAACTTTTGTTTTTCTATACTTTACTCACAGTTATTTCTCTCACCCCTTTTTCTTTATAGTATAAATCAAAGAAAACAAAGCCTAATAAGAAACAACCCAACAAAAAACTTACAAGGACACTGTTAAGCCTAAGGCTTCTTCTTCTACAAAAAAGTGGCTATGAGACATCCTAAAAAAGAAAACCCCCACACCTTCAGCTTCTGAGAAGGACTCTGATGATGGTTTCACCTCCCATAGCTGGTATGAGTTTGAGGGAGATGAAGATTCCATCAAAAAAAAGTAAAAAAGGCAAGCTTCAAGTCCTCTCCTGAGCCCTGTACTGAACCCTCCCCTGGTAAACATGAAGATGATTAGTAACATGATTACTTTCCTGGTTTTTAACATGCTCTTACTGGGTCATGGGATGAAATAAAGGCCCACAATATTTACAATGTTAAGGAATCCTTCAAGATCCCAAAGAGATCCCCAACATATTTTCCATTGATGTCAACCAAAAGTGGCCCAAGCATGGTCAGTGATAGCTATGTATTTTACTGAAATAATCAGAAGCAAGGAAGCAAGAGCAAACATTTCACATGTGAAGACAGAAGCTGCCTACCACGCCTAAAGACCCAAGGTTGGGATGTAGTTAACTTGGAAAAGGGGAAACATACCTGTGTGCTTCTCACCACTTTGATTGAGAAGCTGCTCAAGTGATACCTATTCCAAATTTTTCTATTATAAAAATACATCAAAGCAACTCACCTGACAGTAAAGGCCACCAAGCACGTGAGAAAAGAGAACCTTAAAATTGTCCCTGACTGAGAACAACTTGTCAAGTATATCTGTGATAGACACCAAGAGCTAAACCTAATTGGAAAAAGTGCATCCCAAAAAAACCTGGTCCTTGCTCCTGAGCTGCAGATGAACCAAGACAATGAACAGTTCCTTCTTCACAATGATGGACCTGGTGTTAAAGAAGGGATTGTATGTTACACCACCTATAAGAATATAGAGCAACTGCGCTCTTCTGAGACTTGTCTATGTGATGGGACATTTTCAAAAAGACCTAAGTTATTCTATAAGCTGTGGGTAGTGCATGCTTAGTTTGATGATAAAGTCCTTCCCTTTGAATATTTTTCTTCCTGGAGCCTCAGGGGAGGTATAAATAATAGCATTTAAGATTCTACAGAAAGCCATTAAAGCTATTAGCACTGAGGTGGAAAGAATCCTGGCCTGTCAACAAGGGCCAATCATAATGATGCTGATAAAGATGAGGTCACCCTAGCTGCTGAAGAGAAGAAACATGATAGAGCCCTTGGCCCCAAAATAAATTATCATGGATTATGAGACATCCCAATACAACACCTTTGTAAAAACCTTCAATGGCAAGATGCAAGGGTGTTTCTTTCATTACTGACAGGCTATCAATAAATGCCTTAAGGGCAAGACCTTCCTCAGCTCTTTCAAATAACAAGATACAACAGTAAATGCAAGTTTCTGATCCAGAATTTTGTTGCTCTTGCATTTATTAAGCCTGATCAGGTTGGCCAAGGATTTGAGCTTCTCTGTAATGACTCTTATGCCTTGAGCCATGAAGCTGAGTTCCAACCCTTCTTTGAACAACTATGAGCCACAGTAGATGAGGCGCATGGTGGTCAGCTGCAGGGGAAAGACAACAGCAAAGGCAACCTGGAATTGCTATCAGGCTGTTCTCAAGGATCAAATAAAGACAACATTGGGCCTGGAAAACAGGCATAAACATCTAAAGTCCTCCTTTGGTGTGAATCCCAGATATAACACCTTCTTTGAGAACCTTAAGGCTGAACAGGGGATACTGTCTCTTCTCTTTGGGATATGGAAGTAATGGCTTCAAAGAGGAGAAAACAGTACAAGGCTAGCATTTAAAAAGATAAGATAAAGACAGCTGTCAATAATAAGTACAAGCTATCTGAGCTTGGGGAGCAGATAGGAAAGATTGCAACTGTACTCTATTGCAGCAAACCTTCAACTTAGTTTATAATAAACATTTTTGACTCCTGCTGATATTTTGTTTTATTATTTTAATGTCAAAACTAATAATGATATTTAAAAAGATAATTTAAGTTAAAATTGCAGAAATAATTAATAGTTTTTATAAAACACTTTATGCTAGAGCCTGGATTATCTAGCTTAAATAGTTGCTTTAGTACTAAAGTATATGTAATTTTGTGTTGCTGTTATATCAACTTTTCTTAAAATAAGTATTTATATTTGGTTATTTTATTTTGATGTAAATTAATTTCTTTTAATTTTTTTTAAAAAAATATTTTAATAACTTTTTATATAGTAAATAAAATGACTTTATAGTAAAAACTGTTAATTTTTTAGTGAATTATTTTTGAAGTGTATTTTTATTGTTATTATTTTGTGTTGAATTTCTTATTTTATAATTGGATTTTACATGATAATATACCCTAAAAAACTATTTGGAGCTTAATTTTTACTAGGTAAAATGTTCAGCATTTGGTATTTTGCTTGTTAAAAAAGTTTCAATTTCCAGTAGGCTACATGATACTAAACTTTATCTAGACTTTTATAATGTGTTGAGCTGGGTATAAAATTAATTTTGATAGTTGACATGCAGACAGTTTAAATAACAACTGTTCCCCTTTGGAGAGGGCTTAGGGACAGCTTTCTTTGAGGATGAAGGCTTCTGCTTGGGGTCTTGGGAGCCTTGGTGGGATGCTTTGTGCCTTTGGGCTGTTTGAAAGTGTTTTTGTCCTATAAATAATAAGTGGAACAGTTTAAAATATAGCAATTTATTTAGAAAATAAATCAAAATAACTTAAAAAACATAATATATAAAAGTTAAACCTTATATGGCTTTTTTTCAAATTTAAAATATGAAAAATATTGTATAAGTTTTTCTTTTATTAAAGTTTTAAATAAAAAGTTAAAAGTTATAAGAAATATGTAAAATTATTATGAGTTTAGGTATATATTTTATTTTAAAAAACCAAAATTAATATGAAAGAGAAGAGTTGAAAAGACAACATGTTAAAATTTCAGATGTTTTTGTTATGTAAAACATAAAGTTTTATATATGCAAAGTGAAAAGTGTTGACATTATGAATGATATTTAGAAAAAATATGCTGAATTTACACTGTTGATTAGAAAAAGTTTTGACATTATCAGAGACAACATTTTCACTGGCAAAATTTCTTCAAAAATTTATTATATTTTTTCATAATATGCTTAATTAAATTAAAGTGAACCAGCAAATATTAACCATTTTCTATGTGTTTTTGCCCACATAATAAAATTAATAAAAAACATAAAAATTAGTTAAAATCCTCAAAGATATTTAGTTCTTTATTAAAAATATTATTTAGGTGGTGGGAATATGATATTTTACCATTGGGTATACTAAAAGTTGTTAACACATTGATTGTAATATTGAAAAAGGTAAAGTGTTGACTTCACCACTTACAACATCCTCAATAGGTGGTGGCATAGTAATTTAGGCTTAAATGTGTTACTACAATTTTCTTAAATCCACCTGGTGAAGATAACAAGCAAATATTTGACATTTAAAATTGTTGACATTATAATTGATTATAAATTTTATGGTAAAATACATAGTAAACCTGGCTTAAATTATGAGACTGCTGTTAGCCACCAATCCATTTATGATATTAAAGCCGGAATAAGTGCCACAGATATATTTATAAAATGAACATTTCAACAATCTACTATATGTGCTATACCTTTATATATATTAATTTAATAAAAAAATATTTTTAAGAGCACAATTAATTTTTTTCTTTTAGTTGTTTCAGTTTCATTATTAAAAATAAGTTAGGCTTAAAAAGTGTTGATATTGACACTTTTATGTTGTGAAAACAAATTCATAAATATATATATTTTTATTAAATTTAAAGAAAAAATTGGTTTCAATCAAGATTTTAATTAAGCTCGATATTAAATTGTGTCAAAATGGTCACAATTTTGTTGTTTTTTCTGGGTATGCACCCCTGAGCGCTTTAATAAACAGGAATTAAGCTAGTGCTCCTAGTAAAAAACATGGTAGATTTTAAAGTTTTGAGTCAACAGTGGCCATGTCAAAAAGTGTCAACATGAGTGCTGTTTCCCAATGGCTGAGATGATGTATTCTTTATTGTCTTCTGACATAGTTTGCATAATAAACATTGTCCATACCTTGGATAATTGGGTCATAGAGTCAGGGGTACAGACTTGAGGTGCCTTAGAGTGATACTTTTCTCACATGCTTCACATCAATTGAGGATTTATTTGTTGTTTTTCAAATATTTGGCCATTTATATATCCTGGAAAGAGTATCTGCAGTAAATAAATATTTTTCTGGTTTTTATTCAATGATCATAGGATATCATTGTTTGCCATCTGAGAGTTTTTATAATTTGTATGAAAAAGGGAAAATACTTATATGTTGTCTGTATTTGAAGTACATGACCAATAGTTTTGTTGAAGGTATCTGTTTGTATCTTGTAGACTATCACATTTTGGGTACTAGAGGATGGTTATTGTGATAATTTTTCTTTGAGTTTGAGGAAGTGCTGCTCCTGCAGTGGTGTTAAAAAACCTGAGTTTTATTGCCAAAATTTGCATACAACAGAGCAGCCAGCGCTCCCCAGTCTGGGATAAGCCTTCTGAAGTACACAATCATCCTCAAGAAGATCCAGAGTTCACTTTTCCTGTGTGGCGGCAGCATGTCACTTATTGATATTACTTTTTCAGGATCTGGTTTTATTATGCCCTTGCTGATAATATGGCCCAGAAACAGCAATTTATTGAAAAACAACTCACACTTGGATGGTTTGGTCATCAGTTGGTTTTCTTTGAGGGTGTGGAGGACCAGGCAGAAATCTTACCAGTGTTGTTTTAGGGTTTAGCTGTAGATAATTATGTCATCCAGGTAGATGATTTCTTGCTTACCAATGTGTTATTTGATAACCTTGTTCATGAAGGTCACAAAGGTACTAGGGGTGTTTGTCATGCCAAAGCTTAACACTACCCACAAAACGGAGTCATACTTGGTTCTGAATGCTTTTTTTGGGATATGCTTGGGTTAACTCATATTTGGTTATATTCTGCAGTCAGATCACCATTGATGAAGATTTGTGATTCCCTTAAAGCATCAAATAGGTCATCAATAAGGGGAAGGGAATACCTGTTCTTAATTGTGCCTTTTTTAAGTGCTCAGTAATTATTGATAAGTTAGAGGTCATAATCTTTTGTGGCTACAAAGAAACTGCTGTGCTATATAGATACTTGAATTATTTTATGAGTCCTTTCTATAACCCTTCATTTTGGTATTCTTTCAGTGCATTGTCTTCTAATGATGTCAATAAGTAGACAATTTCTTTTCTTTCTATTATACCCTTTGAGGTATATTCTGTGTTAGATAGCTCTATCAGGGAGTAATCCTGAAAAAGACAACTGGAAGGAAGAAGGAAGTATTTATATAAGCTGTTGATCTATGGGATCCTGCTCTTGAAAAGTCTCTACATTCTTGAGTTGAATAATATCATAAGTGCAAACATTTTGATCAACTTTGATGATATCCTTTTTCAATTTGGTCTAGTTGACCTTGAAAAATTTGTGACCTCTCATGAGGGTGTCAAAGTGTGTGGGATAGACTTGGTGATGAGCTTTTCTTGCAAGCAGTGAGTGTAGAAATTTCCCAGTCAATGTGTGATATTTTCTTTCTCATCCAGTCAAGCCTCAGCATCATATCTTATTTGGGTATTGGGATAATTAATCCACTGAGAGTAGTTTGTGTGTTTCATATTTGTGCCTGAAATATTTTGGCTTCTCTGATGAATAGGCGCTTCTATTTTCTTCTACAATCACATGATTTAAACTTCTCTTTTCAGTAGGTTCTTTATAAGGTCAGTAATGTAAGGCAGCAAGGGATTGATCTGCTCCAGTATCAAATAATGCTGTTCCTTGGTATATTTGAAAACAGAAAGGATAATTGATCAGTTTATTTTCAGTTTGGGAAGAAAACTGTATAGAATTTCTGGAGTGTATTTGGATCATAATGATTGAATCTACATCCTGGTCTTTGTACAAGTCTTGCAATGTGGGAAATGATGGCTTGTCTAAGAACTCTCTTACTCTTACCTGTTTTGGGTAGAGTCTCAGTACTCATATGTCTTGCCTGGGTACTATAGGTTTGTTTTCAAGGGTTGGGATTGTTAATATGGTTGACTGGTTTTTTGAGACAAGTATTTCATTAATTATAATTAATGACATTTCAATACTTGTATTAAAAACCTGCAAATCAAATCCTGGTTGTGAAGGTCCACTTGTTTGGTGGTTTTCAGGCGGGGCTAATGTTGGCCAAGTAAAAGTTTGGTTATTTATTGAAGGTAGAAGCTTATTAGGAAATGATAGCTACTAGGGAATGTAAGGCCTAGCTAGTAGGTATAAAGACTACTAGAGGAAGATGTTGTATCCACCCAGCAGAAGATATTGACTGCTGTGGACTAGAGGTCCTCACCCAGCAGTGAACCATGGCTGCTTGGGGTGAGGAATGAGATAGCCCAGCAGGGAAATTTAGCTGCTTGGAGTGAGGAATGAGATAGCCCAGCAGGGAAATTTAGCTGCTTGGGGTAGAGAGTGATCCAGCCTGATGGGTAGTGTTTGCTACTCAGGCTGGAAGATGTTTAGATCCTGGCGGGTAACGCGGTCTGCCAGGGTAGAAGTGTATGCAGTATAGTAGGGGACTTGCCTACCAGGGCTGTGAGTTTTAGACCCCTGGTGGGTAGTGCGGGCTGCCAGGGAGGGGAAGAGCTCTGAGGGCTCTATGTACCCTGATACACTTACAGGAGGTCTGTGAGCAAGCATCCTACCTAACAGACTGGTAGTGTTTAATTGTTTATGCTCCTATGGGAGCTTTGAGGAGAGCTCAAAGTGAGCATTGGAGGGCATAGATTTGCTCACAGGTGTCACCAAGGCAGTTTGCTTGGGGAAGTAGCTGCAGAACTTGGTGTTATCAGGCCTCTGGGAAGTAAAGCTGATTACTTTGCAACTGAAAGCCCAGACTTAATCACCTGGGTGAGTAAAAATAATGGCATAGATGTTGATCTATGGTTGAATTGCCTAAGTGGATTGCCACTATAGAGGGCCCATTCAAAAGCCAGTTTAATGTAGACTTATGCCTGGGTCTACAGGTTCTGGTAACAGAGACTGAGATGAAGAACCAAGGCGGTTCACGGGATCAGCAGAGAAGACTAGTAAGAAGGACTGTTTGATCACAGTGAAGACTAGTTGAGGGACTGAGGTTCATATTGAAGTTTGGAACCAAAAATGGTTTATTATGTAGGTGGAACCAAGGTGGTTTCTAGTGAGGAGTAGCTGGAGGACTAATGATGGAAATAAGCTGAAAAGAGCTGTTGGTTGTCTAAGATGAACTTTTGGCTGGTTCAGCTGAAGAGCTAGAAGGTGTGGTTGAAGAAATGGTTGAAGAACCAGAAGATTATAGTGCAGGATTAGAAGATGTTGTGGAAGGACTAGAAATATTGAAAAATGAGGCTGGAATGCTGATTTTAGTGTCTTATGAGAGGAATTATGAATAAATTAGCAGTTAAATAAGAATTTTAGGCTGCCAAAGATATGATATAAAGTAATTAGATATCATATGATGAGAAAAAAAAGAGAAAAATATATTATTCACACTTATTAAACTGTGACTTTATTAAGGTTGATTGAACAGTAAGGAGCCAGAAAGAGGCCAGAAACAGGACAGAGAAACTATGAGGGCATATAAGCAAATTTTGCTGAGAACAACTAGGGGAGGCAAAAAGGTGAGCAACAGGCAAGTTTGAAGTCGCAAAATGTGGAAGAAAATGCAGAGAAATTTGGAGAAACATTGAAGAAGTGAGAGTTCAAAAAATACCCTATGTGAAACATAGGCAAAAGCGCTCAAGATTTGCTGGAGAAACATGACAAGAATCACAGTGAAACTGTTCAAAACACAGAGAAGTTGTTTACCTGGAGCAAGACAGCTTCAGGTTCAAACCATAGTCAAGAGCAAGTCATTTGGGCAAATTTTTTGTCAAAACAGTTAAATCAAGGCGTTTGATTGGCTGTGAGCCAAAGTTTATTTGATTAGTGTTTTGAGGGTTTTAACTTAAGAGTTAAAGCCTAAAAAATGAGATGCAGAAGCAGAAAATTCAGGGCTTTCATTGACCAAAGTAAGTTCTAAAGCTTAATATATTATAGAAAAAGAAAAACTGGATTTTTTAATCTTTGAAAAACAAGAGTTCTGAGAGGAAATTTTGATGTGGAAAAGGAGCTATAAAAAGAAGAGCTATCTGAGGCTTTTCAGGGACTGGATCAAGTGGATCACAAAGGCCACAAAGACTACAGAAGAAGCTGAAGACCATGCTAAAAGTTCAGAAGCCCAAGATACAGCAGCCAGGGCTAAGGATGAAAAGCCTGAGCTGGAAAAAACCACAGAAGCCCAAAATAAAGGTGCAGGAGCCCAAGACTAAAGCGCAGGGGCCCAAGACTAAGGTGCAGGAGTCCAAGACCAAGTACAAGGATTCCAAGTCATTGTTGGAGGACTCCAAGTATTGGCAAACCCATATTATTTCACTGAACCACCGGGCCATATACCAGAAGGTTTCTAAGGGGATCTTCCTTCTGAGAGTGAATAAAAGCCCATTTTGACCCCTATACATATTTCTGAGATACATTTTCCCTTACTAGAGAATGACAAATCCTTCCAGCTGGTCCCTGGATATGACCCAGGACACACTTTTGGGACTGGTGGACAGTATCCCCAGACTGGTCCTCATAAAACACCTTTTACTAACCAGGATAGACAGGAGCCAGCCAGACTGCCAGTTGGGCCAAACCCTGGACTGTCAACAATGCCTTGCCCCAACCAGGAGGAACAGTGTCAAAATTGCACCATTAATGCTATTTTAATATGGCCTTTAAATAGTGATATGTTTAAAGATTTGGTCATTTTTGCTTTCTTTTGGATATTTCTTGCCTTCCATAAATGAGTTGACATCAATTTCCACCCATTCCAGATTACCATACCAGCCCTTGGCTGATCTTGGTATGATTTTAACCCAACATGACCCCCTCTGCCACTCTGTCTACCTAATGAATGATCATCAGCCCTTGTCTACCATTTAAGTAGAATCATTTCTCCTAATAAAGACAAGTTTATCCACATTTGTGTTGGCTTTTGTATTCTTCAAGCCATTTCCTTTCCTTTTTGCCAAAAGGAATTCCTCTTCTTGTATTCTAAGAAATTAAGGTACATGCCCTTAATTTTGCCCTGAAGGCTAACTTAAAGCTAGCTTCAAACCTCAAATCTTTTTTTATAAAGATTTCCTGCTGTGTCCTCATGAATGTTGTCCCCAGGAGCCAAACACAACAAATGGAAATATACCATCTTGTCAAATATCAAGAATAAAAGTTTAAAATCAAATTGGAAACCCTGGAATCAAACTATGAACCTCCAAAGGCTAATTAGGCCACCCAGGATGAACAGGGACCTGCCAACTCATTGATTTGGAAACCCAAGCTGTTGCATTACTCCAAGACCTGCCAGGCTTTTGAAGAAAATTCCCCAAATGGACATCATATTGGTATTAACTATGTGCCACCAAAGACCCAGACCTATGATGAAGTTGTAGCTTGCCTAAAGGGGGTTAAAACAAGTCCCACTGCTAGCCCTTCCAATGATCACCAGCTACTACCAGTCTACAGTCCAGAATGGGTAATGCAATTGGCCTGCTCAAGTGATATGGTGAACAACAGCAGCAGAACAAAGCATTGTCACTTCTTTTCACCAGAGCAATAACAACCAGGATCTGGTGCCCACAAAACCAAAAGCCAAGATCTATATCCTGCCAGTGAATTTTCCCCATAACTGACGTCTACAAAAAGTGAAGTAGTAACATCATCTAATATAAGAACTATGGCAGTATGGGGATGACCCTATTGTCATTTTTGATAATAAAGTTTTATGAACCTTTGGTTCAAACAAATCTTACCTTATCTAGTCTTAGGATCCTTCAACTCAACTCCAGCTAAGTAGATAAACAGACAACTGCCTCCTCTAGATACTAACCTGCTAACCTGAATCAGGCACTATACCGCCCCCCTGGAGCCCCTTTTAGACCTGTTTATTTTATTAAATACCTTTCCAACTCTGCCTACTTGGAGTTTGACTTGGAGACCATACTCATTGCTGATCTCATAGCAAGGAATAGAGAAACTGAATACATAAGACACAAAGAAAAGTGGTATAGGGTGTTGCCCCTATTGTTCAAAGACAATTACAATTATCAGCCTGCACACTTTGTCCCCATAACCCCGCCCTTAACCTACAACCCAACTACCCAATGGAACCATAACCTGCCGCTGAGACCACGTTTATCCAAATGTTTGGATTACTCTACATTACTTTGATGGGATTGGTAGACTCTATGGTGCCCAACTTAGGGCCCTGGTCCTTTCTTGGGTGATCCTTATCTTATATTATCAAGTTAGCACCCATTCTATGGTGGGCATTACCCACTGCCCTGGCAGTATCCCGTCCCAAGTCACCTAATACCTCTAATTATGCCTGGTTTCCTGAAAGGAATGAAAACTTTACTGTACCCAAAACCCAAGGTATGGAACCAGGGTCAACCCCTGAACAAAACCCTTTGCAGCCTGCCAGTTTAAATGACTAGAAGTTTAGCTTTCCACAACCAATTAATGATACATCTGTATATGAAACCAATGCCAACCCACTAGAACCCAAACCCTCACCTGTATCACAGAGTTTTGCAATCAAAATGCCAGTTCCTGATGCCAGGAGTTCCCCTGAGGTATCAACACTTTAGACCAGTGGTTTTCTTGGTGAAATAAGTGAGTCCGCCAATGAGGATTGCCCCAAACCTGCCCAAAGTCCAGGAAGTGTCACTGGACCTGAACACCTGTCCAATGCAAATACCCAAGTTGTCAAAAAGAAGGAGTTGAAGCCCTATTCTCAGAAGTAGCCAATGACAACCTGTCCATGTCAAACAACACCCTGCCACCTCAAGATTCCCAATGTCATCCTGCCTGACCCCAGGAAACCCAACCAGAAAATGAGGCCTGGCAGTGCGGTATAAGTACCTGCCATCTAGGACAGGACCAATTCCCATTGTCATTTTTAAATAATGTGTATGAGATATTGGTTTCCCACTTATTGCCATATTTATCTTAGTTGTCTGCCAGTTAAGTCAGAAATTGTCTGATCCTTCTGCTGTTCCAACAGCTACCTATTGTTTACCAGGTGCTCCTTTTGATTCTGTTTAATTTATGGAATACCCCTTGGAGCCTGAGTATAGAGGTTACAACTCTGAAAAGATATTAGAGTGGGATTGTCATGAATGACATTTCTCCCAAAAGAAGTGAAAAATCCAACTAGGAGGATTGAACTTGGGACCTGGTTCTGATGGGTGTGGGGATCTTACAGACCCTTGGGCTGGCTGCCTGCGTTTTTATGGCTAGCCAATGAGAGAGATGAATTATAAAGCAACTTGAATCTGATTAATCAGGGGGATTTTAAGGCCTGCCTGGCCACAAATTTTCAGAGTGCAGAGGAGTGGCATAGACTTTTGATTAATCTAGACCAATCTAGATTGCTGGAAGCACTGAACCAATATGATGTCATTCCTATCATAACTGACAGGCTGTCCAAAAAAGGGTTTGATTCTCAGAATGAAGAGTCAAAGTCCAAAGGGATTTCATATGATTGGCTAGAAGTCCAGGCCACCTGGACGTGTGATCTCTGGTCAGAAAGTAATCCGGAAGTTACTCCAGAAGATGTACAATTTATGAGGAAAAAGTTGATCTGGCTTATAGTTTCTAAAGGTCTCATGATAAGGATGACAGGAACTCTAGTAGCAATGATGAAGCCATGAAGATGTTATCTTCATACTGTCAGATGAAGGCCACTTCAACAGATGAAATGATGAGCCAGAAGGTTCAGAATGGGCCTGGAACTCTCAGGTCAGAAGAAATTGAGCAACTCAGCTATCAGGTGATAGTTAATCTGTGCTTGGCATTTTTGAATGATATTTAAACTTTGTGAAGTCTTGTTAAAATAGTATTATCATTATAAAAAATATTATGGGACCTTGGTTCTACCATTTTATTCCTTATTTAATCTTGGCTGTTTTTCACTTTACTACTGTTCTAACAGAAAATATTGGCCTGACAGCCTGCGTTCCTGAGGAAGCCCCCAAAACCCAGTCTGCATTTTATTGTCTGCCCCAAGCACCCTTTAGCCCGCTGCATTTATATGATTATCCACTTAAGCCATAGTACAAGGAGTTTACCTTGGACAATATCCTCTGCTTTAATTGCCTGGCCCAACAGAGAACTCCATGAACGGTCTATCACAAAGGATCCTGGTACAAGCACCCAGCTGCCATATTCTGTGAGAGTTACAAGTATTTGCCTGCCTATCAGACAGATATGGAAGCATCCCCAACACCCAAAACTGATTGCCTGCCCCCAGCCCATATCTTTCTCCTCCCACATCCAGTCAATATGCAGGCATAGCCTACATTACCTTGGCTGGATTAGTTGACACCATAGTGCCCTCCACTGGACCTTGGGCCTTGATAGGTCAATTAGCATCTTATCTCATCAAGTTAGCACCCCTCATATGATTGGATCTTCCCTCCTTATAACAGAGCAAGTTGGCTGCCAAGGCAAACAGAGTCCCAACCAGGATGCAGTATCCTTACAGGGATCCCTTGGCTCAATCTAAACTGTTAACCAGATACAACAGGAAGTGCCCTTGGTACATCACCAAGTCCCACCTGTTCAGAGATAAATAAAACTTACTCCCTTCCTACTGATTAGACACAGAGCTGCCTGTCACCCCCAAACTGATGACTTCATCTGCTGCTGAGCTTTCATTGTACCACACCAACAAGCTATTTGGGATTTTGCATATTACTCTCACTGGGGTAATAGATACCATTATTCCAATCGCTGTCCTGTGGTCCTGGGTAAGAAAATCAATGTCCTACCTTATTAAGTTAGCACCAATCCTCTGGTGAGCTATGCACTCCCAGCCTGCAATTCACCAGTTCCCAGATACTACCAAGTCAGCAGCTCAGGGTTGATTCCCTGATAAAGTACCCTTTTTATTTGAGAGACTTTCCTTGAGTTTGTTGATACTGTGTAAGCATTCAGACTTTTAGGCAGTGCAATTCCCTTCCAAGAAGTTTTATTTTAGGTGGTTTCCCTTCCTCAGGTCAAATTAGTGCATGGTTTGAGATGAGGGTTCATTATAGAAGTTCAGACCTTCTTCAGGGCCATCAAAGTCCATGCTGATAGGAGCTTGATCCCAGATACTTTTTTACACAACAACATACTCATTGATAGTTGCTGTCATTTTAGTGTTCTTATTTCTTGCATTTATATGATGCATGTCCCTTGAGGATAAAATTTCTCAAGTAAGGGTGTTTTGAACATTTCTTGATTTCTGCTCTTGGTGAGTTGCTTTTGAACCACTAATAAAGTCAGGAGGCTAAACCTGTTTGTTGTATTCTGAGGAGCAGCACAGATACACAACAGGGAATCCTAATCTTAGGATTGAGTTTGTAATAAGCCTCAGGTTATTTGGCAGGGAAGATAAATGAGTTACCTTGTGGCCCTGAAATTTAAAATCTTTGCTAGGCGTGAATAAAGAGAGGCACCAAAGTACTGAAAGACACAAAGCCAAAAAAATGTGATAGAACTTATTTTTTTATTGGAGATAAAGGAATAGCTAATATATTATTTTGTGTTACCAAAAAAACAATATTTAGACAGTAGGATCACTTTCCACTGATATGAGTGGGGCAAGTGAGTTGCACAGAACAATTAAGATCAACAGTTGAATTACCATCTTCAGAAGTCAACCCATTTTGAGGGACAAAAGAAAAAGCAAGATATTTGTCCTCAAAAGAACCCAAAAAAGGCAAAATCAAAATAGTGTTAATACATGCATTCACAACATTGTCTCCTTTTATATTGGCCTTAGGGGGTAGTACTTGCAGGGAAATTTGGCATGTACTTGATCAAATGGTTGACCAATGGAGAGGAGCTTCACAGAGTACTCAGAACTGCACTTGAAGGTAACCTTAAGAAGTCCAATCCACAGGGTATCCAATTTTTAGCATGTCTACCTACCCTATGCTAGTAGTATAGGACTTGGTCTCCAACTTTAAACTCTGATAATGAAGAATAACCAACATTATTGGGGGAGAGCTCTAACGTCTTAGTATTGTAGGCCGCAGTATAGGCAGAGGCCTGGATATCAATTATAGGGTTGAAAAGTTTTTTATATGAGTGTCAGAATCTAGGGCATCATCAGAAGAGAGTAAGTGACCCCCTAAGAGCAACAGAGTGGTTGTCTCACACTCATGCAACATAGCAAAGGGGGGATACTTGGTTACACAATGTTTACTAAGGCATTAGGCAAAAAGAGCAGCAGGCAAGTATAGATCCCAATTAGCAACATCATAGTAGGTCAGTTTCCTCATGATAGAGACCAGGGCTGAATTGGCACATTCTACAGCCCCATTAGTAGACAGGTTGTAGGGAGCTGAGAAAGACAGGTAAGATCCTAAGGCCTCTACAACAGACGTCACTAGCTTTTCATTAAAGTTGGTCCCATTTTCTGATAATAGCACCTGCAGGCAACCATTATGATAGAATACATCCTGTAGTAAGAAAGTAGTGGTATTCTTAGAAGTGATGTCTTTGGTTGGGCAAACTTCTACCCACTTGCTAAAGTGGTCAACAGCAATTAGAATAAATCAGCAACCCAAATGAGAACAAGGAAGAGACCCTAAAGCATCAATGCTGGCAATATGGAGCATATGCTGCAGGGGGGAAAAATTTGAACTCATGGGATGCAGCTCAGGGATGCTGTAACAGGCAGTAATGCCAGCTAGCAATGACATCAGTTATTAGAATCCAAATATTTTCCCAATAGTAGTTCTTTTGAAGACAACTATGGGTATTTGCAATTCCCTCATGACCAGTCTCTTTGTGGGCTTGGAGTATCAAAGATAAGCAAATATTGGGGCAAGAATAGGGTAGGCACTGATCACAGGCTTTCTTAAATAGCTAGTTGTCACAGATGAGGATGTATTCTGATAGATTAGCCAGAGCAGAGCAAATTGCTTCAGTTTTGGTCTTTCAAGATGAAGGATACCCCACCAGCTCATATAGTTGATCAGCCTCAGCAGGTTGTAGAGCAAGGATGGGCATTCTGGACAATCCATCAGTGTTCTGATGTTGAATCCCAGGACAATGTAATGCTGTGAAGTTGTAGCCTTGCAGGCAGAGAGCCCATCTAGCTAGTTACTCCTCTATTTCTTTAAGTTGTTGTAACCACTTAATTGAGGCGTGGTCAGATAATACAGTTAAATGGGTGCAATAAAGTTAATGGTGGGATTGCTTAACAGCATGCAGTACAGAAAGGCACTTTTTCTTCATAACACTATAGGTCTTCCCTTGCTTGTTGAGAACTCAAGACGTATAGGCCACAGGGTGATCCACTCCCTCATTGTCTAGTTGGGCAAGGATGGCCCCAATGACCAGACCACTAGCATCAGATTAGATGATAAACTCTTTATCATAGTTAGGGTATATCATTATAGGAGCCTCCTTGAGCTTTTGCTTAAGGGTTCCAAAGGCTTGTTGTTGGCTGGCAGTCCATTCAAAGGGGAAATTGCATAGTAGATGGACTAGGGGTTCACTAGTGTTGAAAAAATCAGAAATCAATGACTATAGTAGCCCATCATTCCCAGAAAGAACTGTATCTCACATAGGTTGGTAAGTAGAATCATCTTGTCAATAGTCTCAAACTTCTTGGTCATCAGTTGGATTCCAGTCTGAGTTAATTCACAGCCCAATAATTCAAGACATTCCTTGAATAAAGCACATTTAGACAGATTCAGCTCAAGACCAGCTTTCTGAATCTTAAGGAAGACTTATTTTGCATGAGCCAAGTAATCTGTAAAAGTTGCACTAAATAAAGCATGTCATCCAAGTACATCAAGACACAAGAGAGTTTTAGGTCACATAGTATGGAATCCATAGCGCGCTGAAAGATAGCAGGGGTGTTACACAGCCTTTGAGGCATGTGTGTAGGCTCAAGCAACCCTTCAGAGGGTGATATTTTCCTCTTTTTGCTAATCCTCAGGGGAGAGATTAACTTGCCAATATCCATATTCCAGATCCATAGCTGAGAAGAACTTTGAGCTCTCAAGACAACAAAGAGCGTCATTAATGCAAGGCAGAGGATATGATTCTTACTTGGTGAGGGAATTCAGGTGGCAGTTATCCATCACTATACAGTGTCCCCGTCTTTACTTTTAAGGATTAGAAAGGGCAAGTTCCAGGGACTATGTGAGGAAACAAGCAGCCTAGCATCTAGTAATTGCTTGAGTTCCTTAGATACTTGTGCGTCTTCTATTTGACTATGGCAGTAAGGTTGAGCTCAGAAAGGAGGGGTGTCACCTGTATCAATCTGATGAATGACTCCTTGAGCTAATCCATAACCAGTACTATGCTCAGCAAAGATGTCAGCAAACTGGTCTAACAAGTCAAGCACTTCTTTCTTCATAAATGGCAACATCTGCAGGAAGACTTGAGCAGTGAACAAGGATAGGACAAGTGGTTTGGCCTCAGGTATATTAAAGTCCTGAAATGTATCAAAGGCAATAGTTGGTATTTAAACTGTCTGTGTGTCAACTGACAAAATTAATTTTATATCCAGGTCAACACATTATAAAAGTCTAGATAAAGTTTATTATCATTTAGCCTACTGGAAGTGGAACTTTTTAACAAGCAAAAGACCAAATGCTGAACATTTTATCTAGTAAAAATTAAGCTCCAAATAGTTTTTTAGGGTAATATTATCATGTAAAATCCAATTATAAAATAAGAAATAACACAAAATAATAACAATAAAAATACACTTCAAAAATAATTTACTAAAAAATTAACAGTTTTTACTATAAAGTCATTTAATTACTATATAAAAAGTTATTAAAATATTTTTAAAAAAAACTTAATAGAAATTAATATACAACAAATAAAAAAACTAAATATAAATACTTATTTTAAGAAAAGTTGATATAACAGCAACACAAAATTACATATACTTTAGTACTAAAGCAACTATTTAAGCTAGATAATCCAGGCTCTAGCATAAAGTGTTTTATAAAAACTATTAATTATTTCTGCAATTTTAACTTAAATTATCTTTTTAAATATCATTATTAGTTTTGACATTAAAATAATAAAACAAAAATCAGCAGGAGTCAAAAATGTTTATTATAAACTAAGTTGAAGGTTTGCTGCAATAGAGTACAGTTGCAATCTTTCCTATCTGCTCCCCAAGCTCAGATAGCTTGTACTTATTATTGACAGCTGTCTTTATCTTATCTTTTTAAATGCTAGCCTTGTACTGTTTTCTCCTCTTTGAAGCCATTACTTCCATATCTCAAAGAGAAGAGACAGTATCCCCTGTTCAGCCTTAAGGTTCTCAAAGAAGGTGTTATATCTGGGATTCACACCAAAGGAGGACTTTAGATGTTTATGCCTGTTTTCCAGGCCCAATGTTGTCTTTATTTGATCCTTGAGAACAGCCTGATAGCAATTCCAGGTTGCCTTTGCTGTTGTCTTTCCCCTGCAGCTGACCACCATGCGCCTCATCTACTGTGGCTCATAGTAGTCAAAGAAGGGTTGGAACTCAGCTTCATGGCTCAAGGCATAAGAGTCATTACAGAGAAGCTCAAATCCTTGGCCAACCTGATCAGGCTTAATAAATGCAAGAGCAACAAAATTCTGGATCAGAAACTTGCATTTACTGTTGTATCTTGTTATTTGAAAGAGCTGAGGAAGGTCTTGCCCTTAAGGCATTTATTAATAGCCTGTCAGTAATGAAAGAAACACCCTTGCATCTTGCCATTGAAGGTTTTTACAAAGTTGTTGTATTGGGATGTCTCATAATCCATGATAATTATTTTGGGGCCCAGGGCTCTATCATGTTTCTTCTCTTCAGCAGCTAGGGTGACCTCATCTTTATCAGCATCATTATGATTGGCCCTTGTTGACAGGCCAGGATTCTTTCCACCTCAGTGCTAATAGCTTTAATTCCTTTCTGTAGAATCTTAAATGCTCTTATTTATACCTCCCCTGAGGCTCCAGGAAGAAAAATATTCAAAGGGTAGGACGTTATCATCAAATTAGGCATGCACTACCCACAGCTGATAGAATAAATTAGGCCTTTTTGCAAATGTCCCATCACATAAAAAAGTCTCAGAAGAGTGCAGTTGCTCTATATTCTTATAAGTGGCGTAAAATGATCCCTTCTTTTACACCAGGCCATCATTGTGAAGAAGGAACTGTTCATTATCTTGGTTCATCTGCAGCTCAGGAGCAAGGACCAGGTTTTTTTGGGATGCACTTTTTCCAATTGGGTTTAGCTCTTGGTGTCTATCACAGATATACTTAACAAGTTGTTCTCAGTCAGGGACTTTTTTAGGTCTCTTTTCTTAAGTGCTTGGTGGTCTTTACTGTCAGGATAGTTGATTTGATGTATTTTTATAATAGGACAATTTAGAACAGGTATCACTTGAGCAGCTTCTCAATCAAAGTGATAAGAGGCATACAGGTATGTTTCCCCTTTTACAAGTTAACTTTATCCCAACCTTGGGTCTTTAGGTGTGCTAGGCAGCTTCAGTCTTCACATGTGAAATGTTTGCTTTTGCTTTCTTGCTTCTGATTATTGATTTAAATACATAGCCATCACTGACCATGCTTGGGCCACTTTTGACTGACATTAAAGAGAATATGTTGGGGATTGCTTTGGGATCTTGAAGGATCTCTTAACATTGTAAATATTGTGGGCCTTTATTTCATCCCATGACCCAGGAGGAGCATGTTAAAAACCAGGAAAGTAATCATGTTACTAATCATCTTCATGTTTACCAGGGGAGAGTTCAGTAGAGGGCTAAGAAGAGGACTTGAAGCTTGCTTTTTTTACTTCTTGTTGATGGAATCTTCATCTCCCTCAGACTCATACCAGCTATTGGAGGTGAAACCATCATTAGAGTCCTTCTTAGAAGCTGAAAGTGTGGGGTTTTTCTATTTTGTTCATCTTTTTTAGGATGTCTCTTAGCCACTTTTTTGTATAAGAAGAAGCCTTAGGCTTAACTGTGTCCTTGTAAGTTTTTTATTGGGTTGTTTATTATTAGGCTGGGTTTTCTTTGATTTATACTATATAGAAAAAGGGGTTAGAGAAATGACTGTGAGAAAATTATAGAAAAACAAAAGCTAAAGCTAAAAATATAGTAAGTTGTGGAGAATCATTATATAGAATATGCAAAAAACCTTGTGTATTATTAAGATATTTAGTTCTGAGGCTGTTTATCAAGAAAAAGTTAGAGACATCTACATTTAAATGTTTAGTGTTGACATTTTAAGTTTTGACATGTAGTAAAATTTTGATTCTAGACTGTTGGCTTAAAATATTGTCTTAATTCTGACTATCAACTTGTAGATAGTCAGCATTATTGAAGTAAATAACTATATAAAAAACATATAAATCCTAATTAAATTAAGATTGGGTTTTAAATCTAGTCTGAAAATAGGCTATTTGGGGCTTGGGCTATAATAAAGTTATATTCATATAACTTTTAAATACCAATTACTACATATTATAATAAGTAGTTTATTATTATGTGAAGTTTTGGGTTTCTAAGCTACCATTCTGTAAGTTGAAATTGCTAAGCCACATCTTTTGCTTGTTAGATTAGTAAAGGTTTTGACTTTGCCAGTGTTTACATTCTTTTATAGTGGAGCTGCTATCAAATCTTGCTTAAATTATGGCATTGTGTTTGCTTAACTTATTCTCCTTGTCCCAATTTTGCTTTTGTGTTGGGTTTCCTTTGTATCAACTTTAAATGATACTATATAAATCCTAGTTTTAAGTTATAAAATCTGGCTTAATTCAATGTTTAAGAGTTAACTGGAACACAACCAATGGGGAAAAGCTATAATAAACCACTAATATAATATACAACATAGCTTGAAATTTTCACCCACTATATATCAAAAAAACTATGAAAAAAATATAAATATAAATAACTTATAAGTGAAGATATTCCAGATTATGTGTTTTTTAATTGAGAAATATAATAAACTGTTAATTCATGTTGAAACTGTGTAGATCCATTGTTGAAGTTGGGCTTAAATTAAAAGTATAATAATTCTGAATTTTTGATAGCAATTTCCTTTTTTTTTAATAAAAATTAAGCCTATTCTTGCTATTGACATTCACTTTGTTTTCTCATTGATTATCAATCAAACTATGGGATACAATATAAATATTAGTTTACTTAGCACACAGCTAGTAGGCTTTGGTTTAAGTGCCAAATTAAAGTTAAATGTTCCCCTCCAAAGCCTTCCCCAAATCCCTCTCTTGATCAGAGCCTAGCTCACTTCACTGGGGGAGAGAACTCTGATGGTTCCCTTACAGACCACAATTTCCATAACTTGGCTTCAGATGAGGAGCCTATCAAGAAGAAGCGCTCAACTCAAAAGTCACCTCACAAGGATAAGTCACCCACACATTAGAAGCACCACAACAAGCCCCTTTCCCCCCACCAAGATCTCCTTGTTTCAGTTCATCAGGGGATGCCTCCAAGCTGTGCCCTGACTATTTCTCTGGCTTCTGTCATGCTCCTGCTGGCCCTTGGACCCCCTTGTGGCCCACAACATTTTCAATGTGATGGGAAGCTTAAGTTTCCTTCTTCTTTGTCCAAGTACTTCCCCATAATGAATGTGAAGGGTGGGCCAGCCATGGTGGCCAACAGTTACATTTACTCTTTCAACAATGCAACTGGGGCTTCAAGAACCTCTGCTATACCTGTGAGGACTGCTCCTGTTCAGTGCAGCTCAACACTGAGCACTGAGACAAGGTATAAATTATCCATGAAAAGAACACTTGTGTCATGCCCAATACCATTATCTCTTGCCTCTTCAAGTGGTATCATGTCCAGGTGATGCCCACCTCCAAGGACCTTTCCCCCACCCAGCTGGCTGTGCTTTCCTGCAAGTACCTCTCCCCTACCAACTTGAAGAGAGTGCCAACCCATAGCCAGTTGGTCAAGTTTGTGAGCAATAGGCGTCAAGCCTCAAACCCCCTGGCAAGATTGCCAACACCATCAAAAACATGGTCCTCACCAATGCTCTCAAGAAGAAAGAGGATGATAAGATGTTCCTGCTCCATGACAATAAGCAGGAATTGAAGGATAGAATCATAGCCTATGCCACAACCCAAAACCTGGAGCAGCTAAAAACTTATACCACCTGGATATGTGGCAGCACTTTTTCAACCTGCCCCACCCTATTCATGCAGCTTTGGGTCCTTTGCAGACAGTTTGATGCCCAGGTTATCCCCATTGTCTTCTTTCTCCTTCCTGGTGCTAAGACAGAAGTCTACACCAGAGCGTTCAAGATTGTCTGGGATTCTTTAAGCTCCCTTTCTACCAACAAGCTCCCCCCTCTCATTCACACCACCAGAGAAAATCCTTCCTCTTCTGAGAAAGATGAGATTTCCCAGGCTACTAAGCAGATAGCTCATGTGCACTCACTTGGGCCAGAGGTGATAATTATGGACTTTGAGCTTGCTTAGTTCAGAGCCTTTGAGGTCACCTTTAATGAAGAGGTTCAGGGCTACTTCTTCCATTTTAAACAGGCCCTCATCAAAAATATCAAGAGCAAGAAGAGTCTCTTCAACAAGTACTTAAATGATGACAAACAGAAGTATCACTTTGTCATGACCCAGCTTGCTGTGTTGGCTTTTGTATGGCCTGAGCATACTGGGCTTAGCTTTCAGGCCATCCTGGAGGATGCTTACGTTAAGAAGAACTCCACCATCTTCAAGGGCTACCTTTAGTACTTTGAGAAGCAGTGAGTTGGCAAGAAGGTGACTGTCAGGAGAGGGAAGAGTGGGACTACTGCCCCTTGGAACTGCCAGAGCGCCTGTCTGAACAGGTGGATAAAGACAACCTCCATCCTGGAAGTTTGGCACAAAAATCTGAAGTGAAAGTTTGGGGCCAATCCCAAGTTCAAAAAGTTTTTTTTCAAGCTTCAGGAGGAGTTGGCCAGAAACGTCTTCAAGTATCAGGACCTGGTTAATCAGATGGCCCCCAAAAAGAAGAAGAGTAAAGAGCAGGAGTATCAGGAGGCAGTGAAAAAGGTAGTCAAGAAAAAGTACAAGGTGGTCAAGATCAAAAAGTAACTCAAAGATGTGACTACTGCCCTTGCTGGTGGCTTCAATTAGCCCACTAAACCTTGCTTTGCTTTGCCTTTATACTTTATACTTTTGAACTTTTAATTTTTTAATATATTTATATATTACTGATCTTTTTAGGTATAAATGATAATTTTCAGATACAGTTTCAAGGTGGTTTTATAAGAAATATGTTATATTTTGTTAATTTATCTGTAAAGTATTGAGATTCACAGTTGTGCTTATATAAAGTATAATAAATAAAAATTGTAATTTATTTATATTTTTTAGTTGCTATAATATTTTTTCATTATAACTTTAATTTTTATGGGAATAAAAAATATTTTTATAATAAAGAGTGTAATTTACATAGCAAATTAAAAAATACTTACTTATATCTCCTTATTCTTTTTTATGCTATGATTTTTATTGCATTTTTGAACTCTCTGGGGTCATTTTAGTATATTATATTAGTTTTAAAGATTTTTTATATTAAACTGTTCAGGTTAAAGTGTGCTGTTAATTAAAAAAATGATAGCATCCAGAAGTCAACATTATCAAAAACCAGATTATCACTTTACTGTAGTGTTGATATTGCCACTGTTGAAATGATCACTGTCAGCATGAGCGCTGTTGCCAGCCATTGACTATGCAACAAGATGTTCTGTAGCCCAAGATACTAAGGAACACAAAGAAAATGATGTGAGACAGTTCATAGGCAAAGAAATAATTTCCAAGTTTGGAAAATCAGACATCATAATCAAGGATGGGAGAATACAATTAACCACCAATTTCAACAAGTTTTACCTTGTTATTAATGACATCAAGCCACCATCATTAGCCCCTATTATCCTCATAAAAATGCAGGGTTAAGAGACTAAACAGATCACTGGTAAAAGCATTAATAAAAGTATTTGCCAGCAACTCTTGCCTCAAGGCTGATTTTTTTCCAACAGTACTCAAGGTTTTCTGTACCCACATAAATTTTAACAAAGATAATTTAAAAACAGTCTGATCTACCCCCAGAAAAGTTTCATAAAAAGACCCTGTGTCACTCAAACTGGCTTTCCTACTACTTGAAACTAAATGTGGAGTTCAACTCAAGTTTCCAAACAAGGCAACAAAAACTAGTGATAATCTCTACTTGGTGGTCAGCTAGATTTGGTGCTTGAATTAATATAAGAAATAAATCCACCCCCTGTCCAATTCAATTGATTTATTTTATCAATCTTGTTTTTTAAAACAATTTTCCTAAAACTATATAAGTGATACTTTTAATAAATATAATTATTTAGTTTCCAATATTTCCCCCTTATAAATTTTCTAATACAGCACAGTTATAACAGGAAAAGCCCCTATGAACTTGTATATGGAAATAAATCAGCTATTATCAGTACCACTCTAGGAACACATCTACCTCTACCTAAAAATGTACCAAAAACAATACCCCCATAGTAAAACAAGCCAGAAAGAAGAAAGAAGTAAAGGGGAAAGCAAGTTGAAAGAGAATCTATACCACTTGGATAAGAAATATCTCAGAAAAGGATATGAGATCTGGGTCTGTGAATCACAACTAACACAATATAAAGCAAGGATCAATAGGACCAGGCATTTTCATGAAAGTTTGATCTAAAAATACATACCTCATAAAAGGAATAGGCTTCTATACAGCACTGTAAGTTATGCACTATAACTGTGACAGAAGTCAACTGATAGTAAGAAGAGGTCTCAATAGGGTGGGAAATCACCACCCAAATCCATAGAGAGTTGATGATTAACCACCAACAAAGCTTCAAATACTGTTTAGTAAAATTTCTAAAAGAAACACTGGGGCTCAACAAAATGATTAAATCCAACCAAAAGAGTTCCAGATAGATGGTCTAAGAAAGAGTTATAGTGTCTTTGGAGTAGAACTCTAGACATTGAGAAGGAGTAACTGTCTCAGTTTCAGATTCAGCATGAAAGACACCAATATTTGGAGGCATTGGAGCAACATTAGGAGGCACAGACAACAAAGTACCCAAGGCAGGTCCCTATCTTCTCATAATAATTTGACTTAAGATCAAGTTATAGGGAATTTAGAGGAGTAGATCAACTATTGTATGCATTTTAAATAAAGTTAGACCAGGAGAAAATTTGATTTATTGAGTAATTTAGGGAGGAATCAACTCTTGAAGTTGGACAGTGAAAATTTTACAACATATATTGAATTTTGACTAAGCAATTCCACCTGGATACATGGCTCCTATTCTGTTGGCATTGTCTAAAGAATATATTTCCCAATATGCAAAAACCCTTTAGTGACTAAATTCTGGTGATCATTCTGATAAATAAGACTATATCAAGTGACCCTCAAGTTATTTTATTTATCAGTGTCAACTTTCAAGGTTAATTGAATCCAACTGCTTTACCAGGGCTTCAGTAACCCATTTCCAATTGACAGTGTGATTCAAATCTGTCAACTTGGTTAATTTAGTTAACTGTTTACCCAACTTATGAGCTTTGCAACTTGAACAAGCAATTTCAGTAATTATGGGAACTACCATGAAAATAACTGACTCTGATTGTGAAAAGCTAGGCATTTTCAAAGAAATCCACAATTACATATCCCCAATGACAAACTGGATCAGTATCAGGCACAAAGCCCATATTATTGCAAAAAGATCCCAAAATATCTGCATTATAGAATCCCAGGAGGAAATGTTGCAACATCTTGAATTGCTCTCTCTTGGGAAATCATTTTTCTGAGAAATTATCCAACTTGTTGGAGAACCAACCTTGGGCAGCTGGCCCATTATTTTCTGGGATCTGGTAGGCTGTATGCTTAGTTGGCAGAGCCCACCATAAGATTGGTGATAACTTAATGAGGTAGGACATTGATTTTCTAACCCAAAACCATAGGCCAGCGGCCAAGATGATAGTGTCAATCACCCCAGTGAAGATGATATACACTATCTCAAATATCTTGTTGGTATGGTCTAAGTGGAGCTTAGAAGCAGACACAGGCATTGTTTTGGGGGTGATAGGTGGCTTTATGTCTAATTGATAGGCAGGGAGGAAGTTTTATTTATCTCTGAACAGGTGAGGCTTGATAAAGTGCCAAGAGCCCTTCCTGTCATATCTGGTCAGCCCTTTAGTTTGGACCAAGAGATCTTGTGCTAGTATAAAGTCAGAGGTGTAATATCTATATTTGGGCTTCAAGGGGTATTCTTTAAAGTGGATGGGATCAAACAGATCACCTGGTAGACAATAGGTAGCTGGCAGGGTGGCAGGAGGATCAGAAGATTTAGAGCTTAACTGGAAGATGACTAAGACAAATATGATAATATTTAGTAAACCCAATCTATTGTAACCTTTATTTAAAAATGACAATAGGGATTGGTCTTGTCCTGGCAGATACTTATACTGCCCTGCCAGGACTCATTTTCTGGTTGGATTTCTTGGGCTTGGGCAGGCTGGCATCAGGCATGAGCAGGCTACCATTGGCTATCTCTTCAGAATAGGACTTTAAATCCTTATTTTTGACTAATTGATCATTGGTGTTGAGCAGTTATTCAGGTCCAGCGCCATTTTCTAGACTTTGGGCAGGTTTGGGGAAATTCTCATTGATAAACTTGCTTATTTTGATAAGCAAACTGCCAGTATCATATGTTGGTATATTGAGAAAACTCCTGGAATCTGGAGCAGTCAGGTTATCATTAGTTGCTATAGTGTTGGGTGGGTTTGCAGAGCAAGTATCAAGTCTTGGGATGGGGGCAGGTTTGGGAGGATTTCTCATTAGCATAATTGCTGATTTCACCGCCCAAACTTCTAGTATTGTAAGCCGTCACTTCAGGAAAACTTCTCTTGTCAGGCACTGACAACTTGCTTTAAGAGCACTGTGGTGTTGGCAAGGATTCAGATCTTGGCAGGTTGCCATCAATTTTACTAACAGGTTTATTATTAAGAGGCTGTGGGTGGCTGAGCTCCTGGTCTCCTAAACTAGCAGGCTGCAAAAAATTAGGCTCAGGGTTTAAACCTGGTCTTATACCTTGGGTTTTGGGTAAGGAAGAATTTTCATTCCTTGCAGGGTTGGCAATTTCTGAAAAGGCCACACCACTTTGATTGAGGCTCAATATCTTCTTGACAATTTCATTACCTATCAATTGTTGCTTGGGCGCACACTTATCATACTGGTACCTGGATTAGGAAGGGCTTAATCTGATTAGCCCAAATTGCCACAAAATGATTGGATTGAGTTAGAGGAGGTCACAGTTGTCCAGGATTCCATATGTGGTACAGGCTCAAGTTGGGCCTGGTCTTGGGGTACCTCATATTATCTGTCAAAAAACGCACACAGTGCTGCACTTGGTGAAACATACAACTCACCCTCCTTACAACTTAATTTGAGTTGGGTGTACACAGGAGCCATAGCAACTATGCTCCCTTGTTCTGTAGCAAGGGCTTGTAATAGCTCCTGGTATTGCTCCTTGAAAATATGAAAGTTATCTTCACTTTTAAATCATTTATAAAGTAGTAAAATTCTATTAAAACAGAAAAGCAAAGTTTTGTCAGAGTGTTAATTTTATTTAAGTGTGTGCTCCTATTTGAGACATTCTCTCAGACATAAATGGCTAAATTTAGAATCACATACATTGAAAATAACGCTGTAGTTTCTTGAGTATATTTTGGTTAATTCACTCTTGAAAGATCATATTTCCAATTTTAGTCACAAAAATAATCAAGATTGTCAAAAAATGAGTCATTTTGTGTTTGAAAATACCACTTTTGTGAATGAACAAATTTTTCCTCTGATTTTATTATTTTTTACATGATTAATATAACATTTTAGGTAGATTGCTTCACTATGTGACAGGGTTATGCTTTTTTGAATGTGGATAACTTTTGTTTGCTGTCTCATTTTGGGAGTTATGTATTCAATTTTAACTTTTTGGGTGATTGACTATTTTTGTAATCCAGACCTAGATAAATAAAATTTTATTGATTAAATTGACTTTCAACTTATTCTATTTGAAATCATTAATGTGAATGAGCCAAATTTTCTGAAATCTATAATTTTTTATCTTAACAGGTTGTAAAACTACTATATATACTTCTGAAAAGTATGATAAACAAAAAAGGGGGAAATTGAGAAGAGAGCAATACTTTATCATATATGAATATAAAGAATTACTTATTATAGTGAAAAGCTTTATACTGTTCATGCACTTTGTTATGAAAGTAACAATTTTGAACCCCATGTGGGATTTGAACCTGCATCCAGCTGCCAGGTGTCATGCCCTGCCCCAAAGGGCAGGCTCTTTAGTTCATTATTTATTTATTTTTGCTCTGCTTAATCTTTCTTTGTTTTTAAATATCAAAATTTTAAAGTAAGAAGTTAATAATTAAGTATTCTAACTTAATTTACCTTGTTTTTACACTGATTTGTGTTTGAATTGCCAGCGTTATTGTTGTCTTCCTTAATCCCAGCTATTCTATTAGCTTGTATATTTCTACTTCAAATTAGAGTATTTTTTAGACTTTACTTACTTTTCAAATCTCCTGTTTACTTCCTTGCCGCTCTTCCCCAGCTTCACATTGCTGATCTGCAGCTGCTTCTGTTCTTTTAGGGTTTCCCTTTTCCTCCAGGTTATGCTTCTATTTTTCTCCAGTTGCCCCTTCTCTTGGGAGTTGCTCTCCTCTGCCTATCATTTTTCAACTGGATATGCCTTGCCTATAAATAAAGAGTTTTTGAAGAGTAGGCTTTAAGCCAAAATTTTAAGTGATTTCTTCCCTTCAATCTTTTACCCATTTGTAAACTTCAGATTTTAATTTTAAGAATTTCAATCTTTAAGTAATTAGTTCTAAAGTTTCTTCTTTTCTTTCTTTCTAGTTAAAAAATGGAAGTTGTAAAACAACAAGCCTTAGGCTTGTTGTATCCATTATTTTCTATTAAGGAATCTTTTAATAGTTACATGTACCAGTTTGCTGATGGAGAATATCCCAATATCAACATTCCCTTAGTTACAAAATGTTCATTATTAAATACCTTGTTTTATCTTCTCTTTTTAGGATTCTTAAATTCTATCACTTCTTTTGTAACCCAGTACAGGTTTTTAGCAGGATTCTGTAAAATTATATTGGAGACTGTACCTACCTTTTTATAACTTCTGAATCTTAACCCTAATGCTTTACACACTTAAGTTTATAACCTTGCATTATTATGGGCAAGACCTTACACCAGGCGGGGGTGTGGGTGGCAGAAATTTTCCCATACCTGGATTCACTTCAAAAAGCAAATATCCAGGTGTGGGAAACATTTTTGCCCTGCCTGCAGCTGTGGGGCTCATTGTGGGCCCCAAAAGCTACACCCAAGCCTTGGGGGTTTGGCTGGGCTTGAGCAGGCCAACTTTAGCTGCCCAGGGCTCCCAGCTCAAGCCCAACCCCATTTATTAATTTGGGGTTCCCAATTAGGAACGACTTTTTTAAACAATTTGTCCAGCCTCAAAAATGCTTGTCAGTCCAGTCCAAATTTAGTAATCAAATTTGAGATGACCCCATGCCACCTTAACCAGCCTTACCGCAACCAATGGCCAGCCAAGCAAAGATAGGCCTCTAGTAGGCCAAGCAGCTGTTCCTGAAGATCTCAAAAATAATTATAAGCCATCCAACCAGACAACAGAATTTAAGATGCCCCACCATGCCATATAGATAGCACAAGAAGGATTCCCAGAGACACCTGTATATGAGTGACTATATAAGTCAAGAGTACCTGTGAGATTCTGTATCATCATTTTTACCCATGTCAAGTATATACTTCTGGGAAGTATATTAAACAAGATAAGGGGAAGATTTAAGAAAAGAATGGTACTTTATTGGATATGATATATAGAATAATATATAGTATCATGGCAAGCCACATACCATCCATGTACTTCATGGGAGTCATGGGGCTTATCTGAATAATGTTCCTCTTGAGTCACAAGGCTTATTCAAGTTGTGTTCCATTTAGGATCTGGATTGGGTGATCCCTGTCATAAATGGTTGACTGATAATAGTGCCACTAGTTCACTGGCTGGTTGGTGAACCATTCAGTGAGTCATTTGGTAATCTGCTTGGGGCGTTAATTCCCCAAGAGGGAGTAATCAAAGATGTTGCAACATCTCCCCCTGGGGTGCTAGAAGGCGGAGCCTTGGGAAATTTTCTCAAGAGTGTTGGGGATGCGCGCTTGGTATTGGCTCAGTTTGGCGTTGGGAACAGAGAGTCTGTAATTTTGTTGGGCTGTTCTTGCTTTGCATAGGCAGAGTCAGTTGTGGTACATATGTTTCAGTTAGGTCCAAGCTCCAATTCCTTTGATGAGGTAGGTGTTATTGGGCTTGACTTCCATGACAATGCCTGGTCCATGTAATCCTGGGTCCAATTTGTGCTGGTTGTAGTTGACAACCCAGATTTTGTCCCTGACTTGGAATCTTTCTTGTTTTAATGGGATTGCTTCCCTTTCAACCCTTTGGTGTTCCATTTTCTCTTGGTCTTTTCTGGCTTGTAGTACATTGGGGCCACTGTTGTTGGGCACCTTTTTGGGTAGAGGTAGTTGTGGACCTGCAGTTGTACTGATGATAGCGGGCTTTTGTCCATAGACAAGTTCATAAGGGCTTTTGCCTGTATTGCGGTTAACTTGTGTTATGCAGACCATGAGCGCTGTTGGGAGCATGTTGACTCAGGCCTTTGGATTGTTATCAGATAGCTTACTGAGGGCTTCTACAAGTGTGCTGTTTAGTTGTTCTACTTGTCCATTTGCTTGGGGGTGATATGGGCTGGCTGCAATGTGTTTTATTCCATTTTTGGCAAGGTAAATATTGGTATCAATGGCTTTAAGTTCAGTGCCTCCATCTGTGATCAGGAGGTCAGGTTTCCCTAACTTGGCTATGATCTCTTTTCCAATTAATTACCTCACATTGTTGCAATTGTGCTCTTTGGTGACTTGTGCCATAGGCCACCTGGTTGCATAGTCAATAGCTTTGATGATGTACTTTTTGCCCTTGTTTTTACCAGGCATTGGTCTCACAATATCCAGTGACCATACCTTGAAGGGTTGTGTGATGAATACGGGTACTACTGACTTGGGTGGTGCTTTGGTTTGGGTATACTTCTCACAGACTTTGCATTGCTCCAGTACTTCTCTGATATCATCTAGCATATTGGGCTACCAGTAGCGTGTCTTGAGATATTCATGCAAGTTCCTGCTACAGGTGTGTCCCAGGTCTCTGTGATATTGGAGGATTGTGTCAATCTTTTGTGTTAACAGGATGTAGGGTATGGTATCACCATTTGGAAGTATTTGGTGTAGCGTACCATATACGTTTTTGAGCAGGGGTTTGTTCTTAAGGACCTTCTCTTGGATGTCCATTGGGGTGCCAGGTGGGAACCCTTCCTGGAGATTCCCCATGATTCATATGGGCCAGTCAGGGTTGCCATCAGCGCAGATGACATGTTTACTGTATAGTCTTGACAAGGCATCTGCAGTCAGCATTTCCTTGCCTGGTTTATATTCAATTTTCATGGGGTATCTCTGTATGAGATTCATCAATTCTGCTTGTCTTCTTGAAAAGTGTTGTTGTGTTTTGAAGAATATCAGCAACTTGTGGTTGGTGAGTACTTTAAACGTTTGGGCTTCTTCCAGATAGCATTGCTACTTTATGAGGCAGTGTATGATGGCTATCAATTCCTTGTTGTGTATGGGATATTGTTGTTTGCCATCCAATAACTTCCTTGACTTATATGCCATGGGGAGGAAGTCTTTTTCTACTGTTTGGATACAGAGTACTCCTCCTATGGCATAATCAGAAGCATTGGTTTCTAGATCATAGATTCCCTCACAATCTGGGTATTAGAAGATAGGGGTGATTACCATACATTCCTTCATTTGGTGGAAGTGTTGGTCTTGTAGCAGTGTCCATACAAACTTGGTTGTTTTGCCCGTAATGGGTGACAAGGGGCTGTTAGGGCACCCCAGTCAGGGATAAACCTTCTTACGTAGGCTACCATCCCAAGGAAAGTGAAGAGTTTGCTCTTATTTCTTGGGACTGGAATTTCAGTTATGGTGTGTATCTTGTCTGGGTCTGTTTTGATTCCGTCCTTGCTGATGATTTGACCAAGGAATGGAAGTTCTACCAAGAAGAATTCACACTTTGACGGGTTTGCAACCAATTGGTTCTCTTCAAGGGTGTTGAAGACCAGGCAGACGTCTTCCCAGTGTTGTTCCAGGTTAGACTGTAAATGATGATGTTTTACAGGTAGATAATTGCTTGTTTTCAAATGTGTTCCTTGAAAAATTTATTCATGAAGGTCACAAAGGTACTGGGAGCGCTTGTCATGCCAAAGTTGAGAACAACACATTTAAAGGATCCATATTTAGTTCTAAATTCAGTCTTTGGAAAGTCTTCAGGTTTCACGCAAATTTGGTGGTAACCTGCTATCAAATCAATTTTTGTGAAGATTTGGGACCTCCCCAGGGCGTCAAAAAGACCGTTGATTAGGGGCAGGTGATACATGTTCTTAATTGTGACCTTGTTGAGTGCTCTGTAGTTGGTGACCAGGCGTTGTCCTCCATCTTTCTTTGCCACAAAGAAGACAACAGCACTGAAAGGTGACTTTGATGGTTGTATGAGTCTTTTTTCAAGGGCTTTGTCAAGATAAGCCTTTAGGGAGTTGTCTTCTTGTGGTGTGAAGCATTAGATAGGTTGTGCTTTAGGTACACTTCCTTTGAGGTCAATTTTGTGTTGTATGCTGCAGTAAGGAGGTAATCCTGGCAGTGTTTCTTGGAAGACAGCGGGGAACTTGTTAACTAGCTGGTCTTGGATGTAGTCCTCTTCACATTGAGTCTTTGTATTTTTAAAGTGGATAACCCTGTACATGCAGGAGCTCCAATTGATTTTGCTAGGGTCAGTTTCCTCTTCTGTTCCCATGATTTTCATGAATACATGGTCCCTCATAAGCGTATCAAGGTGAGTTGGGTAAACATGATGATGCACTTCTCCTTGTTGTATGGTGAGGATAGCACTATCTCAGTCAATGTGAGGTTTGGTCTTTCTCATCCAGTCCAGGCCAAGTATAATGTCATACTTAAGGATTGGTATGATTGGGCCACTGAGCGTGGTTTGCATGTCTCCAATTTGGGCGCATAAAAGTTTTGCCTCTTGAGTGACTGATGTGCTTCTGTTATCCGCCATGATGACTCTCCTAATAATGCTTCAGGTGATAGGTAGTTTCATGAGATCAGAAAATTTCTTGTCAACAAGGGATTGGTCTGCTCCAGTGTCAAATAGTGCATTGCCCTGGTATCTGCAAAAACAGAAAGGATAAGTGAGGAGTTTATTTCCAGTTTGGGCAGCAAACAGTAGAGGGTTGCTGGAGGGTACTTGGATCATGGTGATTGAGTTCACGTCTTGGTCCCTGTACAAGTCTTGTAGGTTAGGGGAGGGCAGCTTGCCTAAGCACTCCCCTGAGCTTTTCCCTCCCTGTTGGTATCTTTGGCTCTTGCCTGGTTGGCTTGTGCAGTGTGATTCCCAGTTTGAGGATGGGTGTTGTTGGCTTTGTTGTTCTACTTATTGGGTCAAGGATCCTTCTTGGCTGTAGGACTCTCCTTGCGCTTGTTGGTTGCATGTAGTTTGTCAGATTTTTGAGCTTTTTGTTTCCCTTCCAAGAACATATCTTCAAGTTTCTTGCAGCAGGTCATGTCAAAATGACGTCTAATGTGCGTGGGAAGGCCATTGTAGAAGTCCAAACGTGACCTGGGTCCATCAAATTTGATGATGTTGGGCGCGCAGTTGTGTAGGTCTTTGTATGCAGCAATGTACTCCTCAATGGTTCATGTCATCTTGAAGATTTGAAGCTCTGTCATAATCACTATGTCAGAATCCTTCATGGAGAACTTTTCAAGGAATGCAGCTTTAAATACCTCCCATTTTTCCTTCTGGTTGAGGTGTTGGGCTAGCCATCTGCTTACAAAACGTGATGCAGTTCCCATAACGTGAAGGGCAATTTCACTGACCCAGAGTCTTTGAGGGTAGTCCACTTGCAAAACTTGCTTTGTGTACTGTTGATCCAAAGAGAGGCGTTTTCCCGGTGCAGTTCCGCAAAAGTGCCAATTTTGGCTGTATGCTGGCATTGGAATACAATATTGGGTATCTCAGGCTGTTGTGGTCCTGTTGGGGTTGGCGCTGTGGGTAAAAATCTGTGGGCTTTGATAGTGTTGTATTTTTTGACAGGTACAAGGACGTTGTCATAGATGACAAGGCCTGCAGGAACATCTTGCCCTTCTTCATAGTCCCTCCAGCCGTTAGGGAGTACCATTGCTTGGGTCTTTTTCTTAGAAGGAATTTTTTCTTTGTGTGGGTAGGTATGGATAACCTAACTGTGCTACCACTGTTGAGTATATACTTCTGGAAAGTATACTAAATGAGATAAGGGGAAGATTTAAGAAGAGAATGATACTTTATTGGATATTACATATAGAATAATATATAGTACCATGGCAAGCCACATACTGTCCATGTACGTCATGGGGGTCATGGGGGTCATGGTGCTGTAACTGTGCTGTTTTAGCAGAGTTACAAGGTGAAACATATTTGGAAACTAGATCATATTCTTTATTGATAGATAGGTATTATATAGTCATTGTGAATTGTGGATAACAGGAACATGATAGTGTTGATCACACAGTGGGATGGTGAAGGGGGTGGCTTGATCCTGGTAATGAGTCAAGCGCCAAAAGAGGTGTCCACTGTAAGGGATCATCATCTGTTCATGTTGTTGGATTTGGAAATTTGGGTTGACTTCCTAGTCTGGCTTTGAGTGACTGGATAATTTGATTGCAGGTCACAAACCTGTTTACTTGGAACCTTGCTGGCAGTTTAAGCCTGCTGTTTCAACACCCCCCCCCCAACTGAAGGTCAGCCTCCTCTGGGGGCAGGTTTTCAGGAGCCTGGGCGCCATACTGGACTAACTGTTGTTCTGTGGTGGGTAGGCCGTCTCACGCTGTTTCTGTCTTGCCTTACAGGGTCTCAGGTAATCATGATGTAGGACCTTGTCTTGTTTACGTTTCCCAAGTCCTTGAACAAGGTAAGTGTTGTTTTTGTTTACCTTTAAGATGATTGCTGGGCCTACTTTCTCAGATAGTAGTTTACTTTTGTCAACGTTAATGACCCAAACTTTTTCACCAACACCATGTCTGTTTTGGATGGGGACAAATTTCTTTTCTAGACACTTGTTTTCTCTCTCTGTTTGATCACCATTGGCCTCTATGACCTGGGGATCTGAGCAAGGGGGGACCTGGCTTGGAATTTCCAGCCTGGGTCCTGATAATGCTTGGATGATAGTGGGTTGTGTGCCATATACCAACTCAAAAGGGCTTTTCCCAGTGGATCTTTTCACACAAGTCCGGCATACAAGTAGTCTAGTTAGAAATTGCTTATACCAGTCCTCAGGTCTCCCAGCAGTGAGCTTGGTCAAGGCTTGCACAAGGCTGCCATTTAGCCGTTTCACACGTACATTGGCCTGAGGATGATAAGGTGTTGTCACCGTGTGCTTGACCTCATTCTTGGTGAGGTATATTTTGGTATCTTTAGAGTTCAATTCTTTGCTTTCATTGGTTATCAGGAGTTCTGGCTTTCTGAACTTACTGATGATTTCTTTTCTTATGAACTGCTGTATGTCATTACAAGTATGTGTTTTTACTGCTTGAGCCACTGGCCATTGTGTGGCAAAGTCTATTACAGTAATGATATACTTCTTTTTGTTGTGCTTTCCTGGAATAGAGCCTACAATGTCAAGGGCCCATACCTTGAAGGGTAGTTGTGTGCAGATAGGTAGTACTGACTTAGGTGGTGTCTTGATTCTTGCAAATTTCTCATATACTTTGCATTTGTTCTAAGACTTCCTGAACATCTTGGTACAGGGTTGGCCACCATGCCTTATGTTTAAGGAATTTGTAGAGGTTGCAACTTTTTGTGTGCCCTAGGTCCCTATGGTAACGTAAGATGGTGTCAACTCGCTGATGTGTGGGGACATAAGGAATGGTGGTTCTGTCAGACATTTTTTAATGTAAGGTTCCATACACATCTGCAAATAGGTGTTTGCTCTTAATAACTGTTTCCTTTGTTATGTCTGTGGTGCCAGGGGGAAACCTTCATCTTTTGTTCAAAGTACCAGGAGAGGCCAGTCTGGGTTGAGCCCATTTTCTCCTCTCTTAGCTCGGACGTACAGGCGCAAGAGTGCGTCTGCCATGGCGAGTTCAGGGCCAGGATTGTACTGTATGAGAATATTGAATCTCTCCAAGAGTTCCATCTAACAGGGCCTGACGGCGGGATAGGTTTGCTTGGGTTTAGAAATATATGAGCAACTTGTGGCTGGTTAATGCTGTGAATTCTTCCTGTTGCTCTAGATAACAATGCCATTTGACTAGGCAGTGTACAATGGCCAACACCTCTTTGTTGTGGATAGGGTATCAACACTTGCCATCTGTCAATTTTTGAAATTTTTAGGCTACAGGCAGGAAGTCCTATTATTGTTTTTGATTTTTAGTACTCCCCCAATGGATGGTCTAAGGCGTCTGTTTCCATTTGGTACTTCCTATTACGTTTGGGGTACTGTAGGATAGGCGCTGTTGTGAGCTTCTCCTTGAGACGTCTGAAGCAGAGGTCACGTCGGGGGTCCATACAAACTTGGATTTGGCGCCAGTTATGGTGGATAGGGGAGCAGTCAAGACGCCACAGTCAGATATGAAACAGTGTACATAGGCCACTATTCCCAGGAACATGCGGAGTTCTGACTTGTATTTGGGTGGTGGCATTTTGCAGATGGCCTGTATATTCTGACTGTCAGGCTTGATGCTGTCCTTTGAGAATATGTGTCCTAGGAAAGGTAGTTGCTTGTGAAATAACTGGCATTTGGAGGGTTTGGCTAGAAGCTTGTGTTGTGCCAGGGTAGCAAAGACTGCCTCCAGGTCCTTGCAGTATTGCTCTACTGAGGGGCTATAGACAATAATGTCGTCCAGGTAGATTAAGGTGTGCTTGCCTATGTGGGGGGCAAACACCTTGTTCATGAAGGTCACAAAGGTTGAGGGGGCGTTTTTCATACCAAAATTGAGCACCACACATTTTTATGAGCATACTTAGTGCAGAAGGCCGTCTTTGTTACAAAAGTAAAATTTTGATGCCCCGGGCGGGAATCAAACCTGCTCCTAGCCACTAGGCGGGGCTAGTGGGAAGGGGATATTTGCCTGCACCTGGATTTTTGCTTTTCAAAGTAAATTCAGGTGTGGGAACCATTCCTGCCCTGGTGGTAGCTGCAGGGCCCATTCTGGGCCCCAAAAGCTACGCCCAAGCCTTGGTGGGTTTAGTTGGGCCTGGGCAGGCTATTTTTAGCTGCCCAGTAAACCCAGCTCAAGCCCACTCTCCATTAAGTAATTTGGGGCCCCCAATTGGGAACCCCTTTTTTAATCAAGTTCCTTGGCCTCAGGAAAGCCTGTCAAGCCAGCCCAAAAAAGGTGATCGAATTGGGAAAACCCCCATAACCCCAGAAGCCAAACCTGCTAGAACCAATGGCCAGCCAAGCCAATATGGACCATCAAAAAGCCAAACAACTGTTCCTTAAACCCCCAAAAACGACCATGAAGCAGCCAACCAAACAGCAGAACCTGAGATGTCAAGCCTTGCCACACAGATAGCACCAGAAGAATGCCAAGAGGCACTTGAATGTGAGTAAGTATATAAACCAGAAGCACCTGAAAAAGTTCTGTATTGCCATCCCTACCAAATAAAGTTGTTATGAACCTTTGGTTCACCAATCTGCTTCCATACTTATTTTTGATACTCTTCCATCTGCATAGACCCAAGCGTCAGTACCCATCCACTGGGATAGATAGCCAGACTTTAGTTGACAACCCTGAAGCCTTTGACTACTACCGTCTGCCCAACAATCCATTTAGCCCTGTGAATTTTACTGAGTACCCCCCCCCCCAAATCCTGACCAAAAACTCTAGACCTTGAAAGAATTGCAGTGGTACACCGCCCAAACGCACCCAAGGAATCCTATCAAATTGTCTGTGACGGAAAAGCAATCACCATCTACCCTTTGATTTTCAACAGTAAGTACAACAATCCTGCTGTCTACCTGGTCCCCATGGAGCCACCCCTGACACCCAAACCAACCATCTCAACCCCACCCACCTCTGACGCCACTGGCCAGAATAGTCAATTCCTGGGGGTGCTTTACCTGGCGCTGAAAGGATTGATTGGCTCTGCCTTGCCAGCAGCAAGGCCTTGGGCTGTAGCCGGGAAGGCCCTTTCCTACCTGTTAAAGTTAGGTCCCATCATCTGGTGGGCCATGCCAGCACCTGCTTCAACTCCTCTGTGGTGATACACATGTGTGCTGTTTTGCAGGTGAGGGTTGATTTGGCTTCAAATAAAGACAATATGCTGAAGAGTGACAATGTGTGGTTATCTGGTGACGCTGTAAACTAGTAGGTAACATAGAACTGCTAGGGGTAAGTAGGGGGAGCCTAGCAGGTAACATGGTCTACTAGGGTAAGTAAGGCCTGGCTGGTAGGTAACAAAGGACTACCAGGGGCAGATGTTGCCTCCACCCAGCAGAAGATATTGGCTGTTTTGGGCTATAGTGCTTTACCTAGCAGGGAACCGTGGCTTCAGGAGGGTGAAAACTGAAATAGCGTACAGGGAACTTTGTCTGTCTGGGGGGAGTAGGTTTTGGACCCCTGGCGGGTAACGCAGGCTGCCAGGGAGGGAAAGAGATCAGAGGACTCAATGTACCCTAATACGCTTAAAGGAGGTCTTTGAGCAAGCACCCTACCTAAAGGACTGGTAGGATGTCCTTGTTTATGCCCCTATGGGAGCTTTGGGGAGAACCCAAGGTGAGCATTGGAGGGTATAGACTTGCTCAGAGGTAACCAAGGCGGCTTGCTTGGGGAAGCAAGCTGCAGAACTTGGTGTGATCAGGCCTCTGGGAAGTAGAGCTGATTACTCTGCAACTAAAAGCCCAGACTTAATCACCTGGGTGAGTAAAGACAACGCATAGACATTGATCTATGGTTCAATGGCCTAAGTGGATTGCCACTTGCAAGGGCCCAGTCAAACGCCAGTTTAATTTAGACTCATGCCTGGGTCTACAAGTTCTGGTAATGGGGGCTGAGATAAAGAACTGAGGTGTTTCACGGAATTAACAGAGAAAACTAGCAAGAGGGACTGTTTGGTCACAGTGAAGGCTAGTTGATGGGCTGTTAATTCATATTGAATGGAATGAATCAATATGGTTCAGTGTGTAGAAGGAACAAAGGAGGTTCCTAGTAAGAATTTGGTGAGGAACTGGTTAAGGATAAGCTGAAGGACAAGAAGATTATGATGCAGGACTAGCTGATCATAATGCAGGATGGCCAGAGGACCAAAAGTTGGTGCTGAAGAACTGAAAAGCTGAGAGGATGAACTAGCTGTACTGGATGCAGAGGCTGGAAGAGCTGGTTTTAGTGACTTTTGAGAGAAAATTTAGATAAAAAAGAAGCAGTTAAAGAATAATTAAATACTGCCTTATTATGATTAAAAAAGGATTAAAAAATCATATAATAAAAAAGAAAGAGAAGGGAAAATAACCTATAGTTTGTTAGAACTATATGTTACTTTTAGAAGAGGGATTGAAGAGGAAATAGGCCAGAAAGAAGCTGGAAGAAGAACGGAGAACTGTAAGAGCAAAAGAGCAAATTTTGCCAAGAACAACTAGGAAAGACAAAAAGATGGATAGCAGACAGGTTTGAAGTTATAAAACGTTGGAAGAAACACAGAGAAACACGGAGATATGTTGAAAAATCAAAGGGTCAAAATTTGCCTAAGTAAAACATATGTGGAAGCGCTCAAGATTTGCTGGGGAAACATGACGGGAATTACGGCAAAACTGTTCAAAACGCAGAGCAGTTGTTTACCTGGAGCAAGACAGCCTCAGGTTTGAACCAGGGTCAAGGACAAGTCATCCAGGGAAACCTTTTTGGCAAAACCGTTGAATCAAGGCGTATGATTGGCTGTAAGCTGAAGTTTATTTAATCAGTGTTTTAAGGGCTTTAACTTGAGAGTTAAAGCCTAAAAAATGAGGAGCAGAAGCAGAAAATTTAGGGTTTTTATTGGCTGAAGTAATTTTAAAGGTTTAATATATTATGGAAGAAGAAAAACAGGGTAGTTTAAGCTTTGAAGAACCAGAGTTCTAAGAGAGATTTTTGGTCTGAAACAAGGGGCTATAAAAGGGAGAGCTATCTGAGACTCTTCAGGGACTGGATCAAGTGGATTACAAAGGCAAAAAAAGCTACAAAAGAAGCAGAAGACCAAGGATAGGAAGCCAGAGCCAGGACATACCGCAGGAGCATAAGATTAGAACACAGGAGCCCACAACTAAGGTGCAGGAGCCCAAGACCAAAGCGCAGGAGCCCAAGACCAAGGAGCAAGAGCCAAAGACCAAGTACAAGGAGTCCAATAGATTGTTGAAGGACTCCAAGTATTGGTGAAAACCCTTTATTATTCCCTATCCCAAAGCCATATATCAGAAGGCTTCTAAGGGGATCTTCCTTCTGACAGTGAATAAAGCGCCTATTATAACCCCTATCCAAATTTCCTGTGTGAAGAAAAAATATAAGTCCCATGAGTCAATTATCCCATATTTTCTATCCTAGCCCAGGGGATGAGGAATCCTATTGCCTAGGGTTCAGGAAGTTTTCCTCTAGTACATCCACCCAGGAGGAGTGAGAGAAGGTGATGAGTCATTTGGAAATGACAAATAGGGGAAGAGAGTTCATTGGGGGAGAGTTTACAAGACTATTACAGGATTGGTATTAGCCTACAGAAGGGCTGGCGCCTGCTGAAGTACAAGTGTACAGTGGAGATGCTTGCTTAGTAATTGGGAAGGTACTGGAGGAGTTTGCCCTTATGCAAGCCAAGTATAAGCTCCTCACCAACCATTCACCACTGTTGGAGAATGACGACTCCTCCAAGCCGGTCCCTGGCACAACCCAGGACACACTTTGGGGACTGGTGACCAGGAACCCCACAAGAGCCTAACACGGGGGTCTTTCTCCAGCAGTGTGGGAGGAGTGGTAGAGCACTTGGATAAGGAGATGTTGAAAGGGGATCATATAATGATCTCCAAAATGGCCCCATTTAACGGTAGAGGTAGTGAGGCCAAGAATTTCCTGAGAGAGTTTAAGAACCAGAGTAAACTTATGTTATGGTCTGATAAACGTCATTGGTTCAGGATGCTCATGGGACCAGAGGCAAGCTTATGGTTTGAACAAAAAAACTGGACTTCATGGAAAGAGGTGGAACGGTCCTTCTGAGATAAGTTTGAGGAAAGAGTAATCCCAAGTGAGGCATACAGCAAGGTGTGTCTTCTCAAACAAGGGCAAGCTGAGACCTTACAGGAATTTTTGAGGAGGTTTGAAAGATGGATTCCATACATGGAGGGAGAAATCAGACTACCATCAATAATTGATGGATTCATGCAGGCCATTAAACCCAAAATTTCCTGGGCAGCCTCACAGATGGACTATCGGAATATGAGCTGGTCAAAGGTGGTGCTGTAATTAGCAGAAATAGAAAGACGCCTACTGAAAGGGGTTGCAGATGGGAGAGCCATACTAGGATGGTCACAGTGGCTAGGAATGCTGAACCAAAGAGGAACCAGGTTAGGGGACATGTGGCCACCACCAGAAGCTTTGATCAGCAAAATGAGGGAGTCTTTTGGGATTATTGTCCTGCGCCAGATTCTAAAGGATGCTGGGTGTGTGGAAGAAGAGGGCACACTTCTAGGCATTGCTTTAAGCACCATTCACTGGTAAAATATGAGGGAAAAGGATGTCAGTAATAGAGGCCGTGGGGTCTATTCCTGACAGAGCTTTAAGACCGCAAGGATTAGGATTGGGTGCTAATAGTGTGGTGGTCCCTGCCAATATGGTTGCCCAAAGGATTGTCTGGAGCTATGGACTCAAACCTACTGTTAAGTTACCAGTTCAGAAAAAGTCTGGAGGACTGGACCAGGTGCAGGGGAGGAGCAAGGATGAAGTAGAGACCAGGAAGGTCCTTGACTCAGAAGATCTGACCAAGAGGCTTATGGTTAAGGCGTGTGCAGGGAAGGTCCCTGGGCCGATAGAATCAGGGAGTTGGTGTCAAGAGAGTGCTAGGATTGAGGAACCCTCAAGGCCTAGAGAGGGACCAGAGGGTGAGCCAGAGGAGCCCCCTAGGATAACGGACAGTGGAACTGCCTCATGGATTGTGGATGTGCGCATTGGAAAGCGCAGTGATGGTACTTTGCAATGGGAACTGGTCAGAGTGCAGCTGGAGTTGGCCCAAGAGGACGGGTTTGCAGCTAGAAGACAGTTGGCACAGCATTTTACTGCTGCCCTGGTGGCTCAACCATTTAAGTGGTCAGGAACTGGGGTGATTATCCTAGATGTGTTGATTGGCAGAAAACGGGCCAAAGCAATTTACAATCCAGGCTGTGTAGGAGTTGCAATATCAAAGTGGTTTGTCTGGAGGAATAAACTGGTAACAGATGATACTGTAACCATGACTATTCTTGGAGCTGAAGGAGCAAGCACGGTGGATCAAAGTGTCTTCAACCAGATACAGGTGGAATAGGAGGAAACCTCAGTGAATCTTCTGTCTGTGGTACTTCCATTGGTTGGGTTTGACTGTCTTCTGGGGATGTCTTGGATTCAAGTGATTGGTGTAAATTTGGATGTCAACATGGGGTGCATCTGGTATCAGGGAAAGGAATACACATATCAGTCCTTATCTATACCTGCTCTGGAGGAGAACACTGGACAGGTAGCCCTATACACCTATAATAAAGTAGTGATCCCTCCACAAACGTTTGGGAGGATCAAGGTGGTCCCCTTTAGCCAAGGACAGTGGGGAGGAATGCAGGTGGCAGCCCTAGCTGAAAACGTAGTAGCAGAAGTCCCAATGTATCAGCCTAGCCAGATTACAGGAGAGGTGACAATTGGAAAGTTTGGAATGCCCAAAGCTCGGAAATTAGCATTGTGCCTAGACAAAGGATTGGCAAGTGGATACCTGCTGTGAAATAAAGTGTTAAGCCCAATAAAGAGATAGCTCCCTATTCCTATTTCTTGTTGCCCTTCCTATAGTTGACACATTTGATCCCATCAGGGTGTCCCTTGGCCAATGAGTTTGGTTTACTGTTACACAAGTGGGTGCAATGCTTCTTGGTAGATAAATATGATGTGGGTCAAACTGGACCAGAGTACAAAATCAAGCTCTTGACGGGTAAACCATACACAGGATATGTGCCACAATGGTCTCCTGCCTCCATTGCTGCAGTAAAAAAGAAAGTGAAGAAGATGTTGAGGGCAGACTTGATTGAAGAAAGCTGTAGTCCCTACTCTGCACCTATGGTATGTGTCCTGAAACCAGATGGAAACATTTGAGTGTAAATTGACTTCTGCATGATCAACAATGATGTGGTAAATGATGCCTATTCTATGCATAGGATTGAGGATCAGCTGGATGCCATGACAGGATGCTGGTACTTTACTACCCTGGACTTGACCAAGGGGTATCATCAACTGACAATTGCAAAGGAGTCACAAGAGGTGACGGCTTTTAGTACGCCAGATGGTCTCTACCAGTGGAAGGTTCTGCTGTTGGGAATGAAGACGTCTGGAGCAGTGTTTCAACAAGTAATGGACCAGGTCTTTGAAGAATTGCAACCCAGGATAGTAGTGGTGTACATTGACAATGTCACAGTCTTCTTGCCTACATTGGAGCAGCACGCCAAGGACTTAGAGCAGGTGTTTGCCAGGATCCATTGAGCAGGGCTGAAGGTTAGCTACACAAAGTGCAAACTGGCGCAGGAGGAGATACTGGTGCTAGGGCACCACATTTCAGGGAATGGGATCTGCCCAAATGAGCAAAGGTGGCAGTGATTGCCCAGATGAAGGCCCCCAGTACCATCAAATGGGTGAAGTTGTTTATGGGAGCCCTCATGTTCCTTCAAAGGTTCATCCCAGATCTGGCCAGCCTTGCAGAACCATTGTGGTTGCTATGTAGAAAGAAGACTTTGTTCATCTGGGGAGGAGCCCAGCAGGAGGCGTTCAAGGTGCTGAAAAAGAGGTTAATGGAGGCGCCAGTGCTAAGGTTGCTGAGATGGGATCTTCCTTTCACAATAGAGACTGATGCAAGCGGAATTGGTTTAAGGCTCTGTTAACACAGAAAGAGGATGACCAGGTGTGGCCAGTGGCCTACGCATCAAGAATTCTGCAGGATGCCAAGACAAGATACTCAGCCACAGAGAGAGAAAGACTGGCCGTGGTTTGGGCGGTGGACAAATTCAAGTTGTATGTGATGGAATCACTGTTTGTTGTGATAACCGACCATGCCCCATTGAAGGCTTTGAGGACCAAGGCCAACCTGGTGGGACGCCTGTTGAGATATGCGGAGAGATTGGCTTCTTACAACTACAACATGGTGTATCAGCAGGGAAAGGATAATGTGGTGGCAGATCTACTATACAGAGCCATGGTGGGTATTCAGGGGGAAGACCTCGTGGATGTAGAGGGCCAAGCAGAATCTGTACGCCAGAACAAGCGTTTTTTTGTACCAAGATACTGGGAACAGGTGGTTCAAGACATTCACGTCTGGTTTGGTGGGCATTTCTGGTTTCAGAAGTTGATGGGAGCAGTGAAAAGCAGATACTACTGGCCAAAGTTATACCAGACAGTAGAGAAGGTGCTGAAAGAATGCCTGCAATGCGCTAGATACTCCATGGATGTCAGGAAGTATCTGTTGCAACCCATGAAAGTGTTGTATCCGTTTGAGAAGGTGGCTCTAGATACAGGCCATGTTATGATGGCAAGTGGACAGAAGGTGTATTTCTTGGTGGCAGTGGATCTCTTCACAAAGTAAATTGAGGTGAAGGTGGTGCAACGTGAGAATGAGTATCAGATTGCCACATCCATTGAGGAGTGCCTAATCCTAAGACACAGGTGCCTGGAGAGGATTATATTGGATCAGGGGCCGCCCTACGCTAGCCAGGAGGTGAAGGGGATGTGTGAAAAATGGAATGTGCCACATAGCTTTGCATCTACCTTTCACCCAGAGTCCAACGAGTTGGTAGAGAGGACAATAGGAACCCTGAAGAGGGCCACCAAGAGGATTGCAGACAGAGCTTTGACAAATTGGATAACACACATGGCCCATGCAGTAATGGCGTACCAATTAATGCCCCATACAAGTACTGGTTTCAGTCCTTTTAAGATGCTGTATGGGAGAGAGGCTCTGCTCAGTGACAAAGTAGGGCACTCCAGCTATCAAACATGGGAGGATCATGCAGAGGCTGTGGAGGCTCAGGCAAAGCTGATTTGGGAGGTGTATGCTCAAGCCAGAGAGAAGGCTTGGCAGGTGCAGTTTATACGCCAGTCCAAGTGAAATGACCAGAACAGGTTCAGGATGAACCCAATGTTCAAGGAAGGGGATCTGGTGTGGTTTGACTATTGCAGGCTGTTGAAAACCACGCAGTGTGGGTTGCAGAGGTGGATTGATCCTTTTCAGATAAGTGGTGTATCTTCAGGGCCCAATTTCCAGTTGAGGGGAATTGGCAAGGTGATGGGTCGCAAACTGGAAAGAGTTCACCCACAGTTCTTGAAGCAGTTTGAAGGCCAAATGCCCTTGCGCCTGGGTTAGTTTGAGAAGATAGAAGCTATCTTGGGGAGGAGCTATGTGGTGATCCACATGTGTGCTGTTTTGCAGGTGAGGGTTGATTTGGCTTCAAATAAAGACAATATTCTGAAGAGTGACAATGTGTGGTTAGCTGGTGACGCTGTAAACTAGTAGGTAACATAGGGCTGCTAGGGGTAAGTAGGGGGAGCCTAGCAGGTAACATGGTCTACTAGGGTAAGTAAGGCCTGGCTGGTAGGTCACAAAGGACTACCAGAGGCAGATGTTGCCTCCACCCAGCAGAAGATATTGGCTTCTTTGGGCTATATTTCTTCACCTAGCAGGGAACTGTGGCTACAGAAGGGTGAAGACTGAAATAGCAAGCAGGGAACTTTGTCTGTCTGGGGGGAGTAGGTTTTGGACCCCTGGCGGGTAACGCAGGCTGCCAGGGAGGGAAAGAGCTCAGAGGGCTCAACATACCCTAATACGCTTACAAGAGGTCTGTCAACAAGCACCCTACCTAACAGACTAGTAGGGTGTCCTTGTTTATGCCCCTATGGGAGCTTTGGGGAGAACCCAAGGTGAGCATTGGAGGGTATAGACTTGCTCAGAGGTAACCAAGGCGGCTTGCTTGGGGAAGCAAGCTGCAGAACTTGGTGTGATCAGGCCTCTGGGAAGTAGAGCTGATTACTCTGCAACTAAAAGCCCAGACTTAATCACCTGGGTGAGTAAAGACAACGCATAGACATTGATCTATGGTTCAATGGCCTAAGTGGATTGCCACTTGCAAGGGCCCAGTCAAACGCCAGTTTAATTTAGACTCATGCCTGGGTCTACAAGTTCTGGTAATGGGGGCTGAGATAAAGAACTGAGGTGTTTCACGGAATTAACAGAGAAAACTAGCAAGAGGGACTGTTTGGTCACAGTGAAGGCTAGTTGATGGGCTGTTAATTCATATTGAATGGAATGAATCAATATGGTTCAGTGTGTAGAAGGAACAAAGGAGGTTCCTAGTAAGAATTTGGTGAGGAACTGGTTAAGGATAAGCTGAAGGACAAGAAGATTATGATGCAGGACTAGCTGATCATAATGCAGGATGGCCAGAGGACCAAAAGTTGGTGCTGAAGAACTGAAAAGCTGAGAGGATGAACTAGCTGTACTGGATGCAGAGGCTGGAAGAGCTGGTTTTAGTGACTTTTGAGAGAAAATTTAGATAAAAAAGAAGCAGTTAAAGAATAATTAAATACTGCCTTATTATGATTAAAAAAGGATTAAAAAATCATATAATAAAAAAGAAAGAGAAGGGAAAATAACCTATAGTTTGTTAGAACTATATGTTACTTTTAGAAGAGGGATTGAAGAGGAAATATGCCAGAAAGAAGCTGGAAGAAGAACGGAGAACTGTAAGAGCAAAAGAGCAAATTTTGCCAAGAACAACTAGGAAAGACAAAAAGATGGATAGCAGACAGGTTTGAAGTTATAAAACGTTGGAAGAAACACAGAGAAACACGGAGATATGTTGAAAAATCAAAGGGTCAAAATTTGCCTAAGTAAAACATATGTGGAAGCGCTCAAGATTTGCTGGGGAAACATGACGGGAATTACGGCAAAACCGTTCAAAACGCGGAGCAGTTGTTTACCTGGAGCAAGACAGCCTCAGGTTTGAACCAGGGTCAAGGACAAGTCATCCAGGGAAACCTTTTTGGCAAAACTGTTGAATCAAGGCGTATGATTGGCTGCAAGCTGAAGTTTATTTAATCAGTGTTTTAAGGGCTTTAACTTGAGAGTTAAAGCCTAAAAAATGAGGAGCAGAAGCAGAAAGTTTAGGGTTTTCATTGGCTGAAGTAAGTTTAAAGGTTTAATATATTATGGAAGAAGAAAAACAGGATAGTTTAAGCTTTGAAGAACCAGAGTTCTAAGAGAGATTTTTGGTCTGAAACAAGGGGCTATAAAAGGGAGAGCTATCTGAGACTCTTCAGAGACTGGATCAAGTGGATTACAAAGGCCAAAAAAGCTACAAAAGGAGTAGAAGACCAAGGATAGGAAGCCAGAGCCAGGACATACCGCAGGAGCATAAGATTAGAACACAGGAGCCCACAACTAAGGTGCAGGAGCCCAAGACCAAAGCGCAGGAGCCCAAGACCAAGGAGCAAGAGCCAAAGACCAAGTACAAGGAGTCCAATAGATTGTTGAAGGACTCCAAGTATTGGTGAAAACCCTTTATTATTCCCTATCCCAAAGCCATATATCAGAAGGCTTCTAAGGGGATCTTCCTTCTGACAGTGAATAAAGCGCCTATTATAACCCCTATCCAAATTTCCTGTGTGAAGAAAAAATATAAGTCCCATGAGTCAATTATCCCATATTTTCTATCCTAGCCCAGGGGATGAGGAATCCTATTGCCTAGGGTGCAGGAATTTTTCCTCTAGTAAATCCACCCAGGAGGAGTGGGAGAAGGTGATGAGTCATTTGGAAATGACAAATAGGGGAAGAGAGTTCATTGGGGGAGAGTTTGCAAGACTATTACAGGATTGGTATTGGCCTACAGAAGGGCTGGCGCCTGCTGAAGTACAAGTGTACAGTGGAGATGCTTGCTTAATAATTGGGAAGGTACTGGAGGAGTTCACCCTTATGCAAGCCAAGTATAAGCTCCTCACCAACCATTCACCACTGTTGGAGAATGATGACTCCTCCAAGCCGGTCCCTGGCTACAACCCAGGACACACTTTGGGGACTGGTGACCAGGAACCCCACATCCTCCTTCACCTACTGGAGCCCCACGGTACTCTTGATATCCTGACAGTCTTGGGGATATCTTCCTCTTTAATACAGATCTGGTTGTAGCCTGCAGTTAAGTCAATCTTGGAGAAGACTGTGGCGCCGCCCAGGGCATCAAAGAGGTTATTGATAAGTGGTAGTGGGTAACAGTTCTTGATGATAACTTCATTTAGGGCTCAGTAATCTGTGACCAGGAGCAGGGTACCATCCTTCTTAGCCACAAAGAAGATGGTGGCTTCAAAGGGAGATTGTGAGGGGCGGATAAGTCCTTTCTCTAGGGCCTCCTTGAGGTAGCCACGTAAGGTGTTGTCTTCATTTGGGGTCAGGAAATAGATGGGCTGTGCTTTGGGTACAGCTCCCTTGAATTTAATGGAATGTTGGATGTGTTTTTCTGGGGGCAACCCAGGTAAAGCATCCTCAAAGATTTCTGGGTGGCGGGTTACAATTTTGCAATCCTGAGACGTAGTGGTGTCCTGGTGATCTTTGAAGTGTATGATCTCATACTGGCAGGGGTCCCAGTCAATTTTCTTGAGGTTCTCTTTTTTTTCCCAGGGTTTCTGTAATGCGTACAAAGACATGGTTGTGTAGGAGTTGGTCCACTGAGTCAGGGTAGATCTTTTGTTGACACCTTTGCATTTGATGATCAATACTGAGGCTGCCCAGTCCACATGGGGGTTATTCTTTCTCAGCCAATCCAAACCCAGTACTATGTCAAACTTGGGAAAGTCAATGACAGGGCCTTGGATGGTGAAGTGCAGGTTCTCAAGCATGACAGAGAAGGGGGTGGTCTCCCTTGTCACAGTGATGTGATGTTCATCAGCTAAAACCATGTTTTTAATCCGCAAAGGATTAGTGGTTAGCTTGAATTTGTCCACAAAGCTGCTGTTGACTAAGGTTTGATCCGTGCCCAAGTCCAGGAGTGCTGAGCCTGTATAACTGCAAAGACAGAAAGGGTAAGACATCAGTTTATTGGGGTGTCTGGCAATGGTGTAGAGAACCAGGTCCTCTGAGGGCACTTGGATCATTGGACACTGGTCCACATCATTGGGGCAGTATTCATTGTTGGGTGAGTCAGGAGTTGTGTGGGGAGAGCTTGGCTTGCTTAATGCTCTCCCTGGGCTTTTTCCTTGTCTGTGTTACCCTGTTTTGCAGTGATATGGAAATGGGTATGGTTTGACTGGCCATTGTTCCCATTTCCATGTCCATTTGAGCCTGCAGGTTTATGGTTTGTACTGCTGCCGTTGTTTCCAGGGGGTGGTTGACTGGAGCAGCCGGCTGGGTGAGAGTCTTTGGGTCTCTTTTGTTTTCCGGTTTGCGCTTTGTGGAGAGTGTTGGATGTTTGTTCTGCTTTCTCTGCTTTGCAATACAGACTCTGTAAATTGGTCACTTGATCCAGGTTCACGTACCTTATTACATGCAACTGGAGGGTATTGTAGTAAATGAGGTGTGTGGCTGGGGTGTCAAAAACCATGTCAGAGGGTTCAAGTAGACAGAGTTCCTTTTAGGCGTGGGTGAGCTCTTTCACAGAACCCGGCTGGATTAAGTTATTTACTTGATGTATGATCATGAGTGCAGTGTCCTTGAGCACAAATCTTGCCAAGAAGTCTTGTTTGAACGTATCACAGTCCTTTTTGATGTGTTCTTCATGCCACTTGTTGCATCAGGTGTCTGCGTTGTGGGTTAGTCAGATGGAGATCTCTGCAATCCAAAATTGCTGCAGGCATTCCATTTTGGCCAGCTTGCTTTGGGCCAACTAGATCCATGCAGCAGTGTTGTTGTTGGCCCTGGAAAAGGATTCCAGGGCAGCACTTCAAAGTCTTTGGACTACGTAGGCTGGCATTAGATTTTCATCAGTTGTGCAGGGCATGGCGGAGGGGGCCTGGAAGAACTCTTGGGTGGACAGGGCATTGAACACGGGAAGTGATATCACCATGTTCTGGTAGAGAACAAACCCATCAGGTATCTTGGTACCAGGTGCGTACAGTGTCCAGTCTGCTGGGAGGCCAGACATGATTCTATCAAGGATTTATTGGCCACAGCATGTGCGGGCAACAGGCAGAATTTTTCAAGATAAGGTAGGATGGAGAACCTACCTGTGCTACCAATGTTGTAACTGTGTTGTTTTAGCAGAGTTACACAGGGAAAAATATTTAGAAGCTAGATAATAATCTTTATTGAGAGATAATGATTATATAGCTAATGTGAGTCATGGATAACAGGAACATTATTGTGTTAATCACATGGTGGGATGGTGAAGGGGTGGCCTGATCCTGTTAATGAGTCAAGCACCAAAACTAGGTGTTCACTGTAAGGGATCATCATCTGTTCATGTTGTTGGATTTGGAAATTTGAGTTGACTTCCTAGTCTGGCTTTGAGTGACTGGATAATTGGATTGCAGGTCACAAACCTGCTTACTCGGAACCTTTGCTGGTGAGTCAAGCCTGCTGTTTCAACAATGGGGTTTATCTGAGTAATGTTTCTCTTGAGTCACAAGGCTTATTCAAGTTGTGTTCCATTTAGAATCTGGATTGGGTGATTCCCGTCATAGATGGTTGATTGATAATAGTGCCACCAGTTCACTGGCTGGTTGGTGAACCATTCAGTGCGCCATTTGATGATCTGCTTGGGGTGTTAATTCCCCAAGAAAGAGTACTCAAAGATGTTGTGACACCCAATAAAGTTTGTTATGAACCTTTGGTTTACCAACCTATTTCAATACATATTTCTGATACTCTTTCATCTTCAATTGCCCAGATACCAGAACTCACCCTCAGGAGTTGAACATCAAGCACCAGCTGGAGATCCAGAAGTGCCTGATTATTACCACTCCCTGGCACTGTTTGGTCCTGTACACTTCACTGGGTATCCCCTGAACCCCAACCACAAACCCTGGACTTTAAGACTTGTAGTGGTACACTTGCCCAGACGCTCCTAAGGATCTCTATCAAAAAATCTGTGACGGCAAAGAAACCACTATAGCTCTTTGATATTCAACAGAAAATACAACAATCCTGCTGCCTACTTAGTCTCAATGAAACCACCTCAAACTACTGAACCAATCATCTCAAACCCCCACTTCTGATACCACTGGCCAGAATAGTCAATTTCTGGGAGTGCTATACCTGGTACTCACAGAGTTGATTGATTCTGCCTTGCCGGCAGCTGGACCATGGGATGTGGCTGAAAAGGCCCTTATCTACCTGGTAAAGTTAGGTACCATCATCTGGTGGGCCATGTTCATACCTGCTTCTGCCCCTCTCTCACCTGAAGAGACAGCATGGTACTCTTGGTATCCTGGCACACAACATGTCAGCCATAAGGCTTATTCTGGGTAGTGTTTTAATTAGGATTCAAAATGTTTGATACCCGTATAAAATGGATGTCTGATAAGAGTGTGACCAATTATTTATTAGTTGGGGAATTGTCCAGAGAATTTCTCCTCAAGAGGGAGTAATCATAAATGTTGCAACAAATGAAATACTACTTGTGTTATGAATTAGAGAGATGTGAATCAGGAATATGGTATTGATACAGGTGATAATTTAGGAATGTATTCCAGAATGCCACATGAAGGATCAGGAATTAATTTTTATCTTGTTAGTTGAGTGTTAACCACAATTCCAAAATTGGATAATTTCTCCATTTGGTTGTACATAGGGCTACAGCGTCCCACATCCGGACAAAACCTGGATTCTGTCCAAAGCTTCTGAAATGTGAAAGATAATATATTTTCTATTTAAACCTGATTTTAAATCTGATCTTCTGGAATGCCAGAAAAAAGAAGATCTTTGTCTGGGGGTAGGATGCTGGGCCCTAGTTGTACATTGTGACAATAGTTGATACTTTTGGTTTTGTTAATCCTCTGGAGGATTGCCTCTCCAGTCTGGCAAGCAATTGAGAATCTTGCAGAGCTTTTTGGATTGATCTAGTTTTATATTTTAAATCAAAAGATAGTTTCAACTGGCCCTTCTTCAGCTAATCAAGAAAGTTGGGGTTTAATCTAAAAGGATATATTTTTTATCTAAGAAGCATAGCATAGTTAAGATGAAATGCCTTCCGCTTCACACAGCAATTGAGTGTATCAAGGTACAAGTCCCTGGGATACATCCAGTCGAGTTGACGCATACTCAATAACTTCCTTTGGGGGGGGGGTAAAACAAAAACTCAAAGATAAAATGACTTTCTATTTTTGGAAAATGCAAATGAATTAGTTCTCGGTTTAGAACATAAGTCTCTTGATAAAATTTGAGCTTTTGGAAGTCCTTTCAATTCCACTCTTTTTTTCACTCAAAATCTATATAGCCATCTTCATTCAAGACCTTGATGCCAGGCTATAAACATGTTTGAGGTGATTGCATATTGTTGTGAAATTTAGGGTTAAGCTCATTCAGAGCTGCGTCGGAAGCCTCCGTGCTACTATTGGCTTGGAACTTTTTTGAAGCTTAGAGCCGATAGCAATCCGGAGATGATCCGCCGCAGCTCCAAACTCAATTGATTGGCCTATTCCCACCCATTATACTGCTCTTAATTGGCTTGGTGTCGAAATCTGTTTGGTTCGGCTTGAGTTGGCTTGGGATATTCGATTGAATATTCGAAACTGCTGCAAGTCGTCTGAAGCGCACATGGCCAATAAATATTGATTGCCCCCTCCACTTAGAATTTAAAAATTCAAGCTCGAATTGCCCCATGCTTTCAATTGAATTACTAATATCTGACGGATGGTTTACATCCAAAGTTTGTTTAGAATCCAAACGTGTCTCGGCCAAACTTGCTTGGCTGATCACGCCTAACTAACCTGTTTATCCAAATCAATAGTAGCTGTCATAATCCTCTGTAACCATTGCTTATCATGAATCTAACGGCGTAAATCGCTGCCAATATGAAGCTGAAAAATGAACATCATGCAGCTGGCATATCAAAAGGAATTCGGGGTAGGTTTGGAATACATTGATGCAAGTCTGTTAATTAGTTGTTGCAGGCCTAATGACCTTGTAAACTCATGCTTCAAGTTAAATCCAATCAATAATTTACATTTATTTTTACATCATGCTGCATTAAATTTGGCCCCCATTCTAAGATTCGGAATTGATGATTACTGGAGCTAGGCGTTTGCCAAAGCGGACAAAAACCTATTTGCTTTACAAATTTATATTACTCATCGCTAGAATAGGGCAACTTGGAATCAAATATTTAGCTATAGCCAATTAGATGGTAGACTAGCGCTACACGTGCTCTGTATGATGTCTTAAATCGATAATCGTATTGGCACCAGTCACATATTTTGACTATAAGGAAGTAAGTCTGCATGATTGGACTAAGGGAGGCAGTTAGGGGTGGTTAAGCTGAAGTTGTCCACCTTAAATACACTACCACCTCGCTCATCGCGCTAACATGACTGAAGAGTATTTACAAAGGCCGGCATCCTTAGCCTCTATTGACTCCTCTGATGACGAACACTTCGTCTCAGCCAAGCAGTCGCCTGTTCCCTCCATTAGATCTTCAGCGTCCATGGCTTCCTTAGAACTTGCCTGTTCCCAAGCTGAACCAGACCTCCCCGGCCATGCTGGAGGGCCTCTGGACCTGAGTCTGGCATATATCCCCACCGATACCAAAGACAAGCAGCTACTACAACCCAAGACCAATGAAAGTTCTGACGACTCCCTTTTGGCTGTCGAGAATCAGAAGCCTTCAGCGATGGATAATCAAGGATCTTTAGGGTCAGACTCAGAGGATACCAATTTGATGAATTCTTGCAAATGCCTCTTACACAGGGGCTTAACATCGTTCCATTGAATCTTTCTTTCGATACCTCATTCCTACTAGACAAACTTTCCCCCATACAGGAATGTGAAGCCAGTAAAGAGTCAGAAAACGTCCAGACTAGACCTGAATCCAAGCTACAAGAGCTCGCTGTACTGGATACAAGATCTCTACAATCACTAGACATTCAAGAACCTGATGCCACAAGTGAGCTCGATATTCAGCAATCTTTTATTCTAAAAGATCCTGTGGAGATCGAGCCTCTATCCCTCCCAGATAGCCCTTCTTTAATCTCGGAACCCCATACCCTTACATACGGAGAAGCAACTGAAGAAGTTAAGCCTAGGCTTTCGCAATTTACTGCTTCCCAAGTTTTTGAACCTCGCACCTTTGAAGCAACTGAAACGGTTGAGCATGAAATTCCACATGAAACCATCCTGTCAAAAAACATGGGATCCCAAAGTTCCAACTCTTTAGTCGAGGCCAAGCCTGCTAATATCTTTGGCTCTCAAACTCCTGAGTCTCCCCAAGAAGTATCTACTCCTGAAGATTCCAATGTTGTCCCATGTCTTTTGTCATCTTCAGATAATAACCTAGGTTTATATCTTCCCTATCCAAGCTCCAGTTCAGAAGATGATGCCATCCCAATTCCTGTCAGCCCTCGGGGCACCCGAAGTGAGTGTGAAGCAGGCTCTATTCCTAAAGAAGCGGACAATGACTCTCTATCTCAAACCCCAAGGCTCAAACCTTCCCCTCGCCGATCTAGTGCAAGCTTACGCCGTATGTACTCTTCGATCAAGGGACGAGTGAAGCTCACAATAGGCAAAATGATTCAAAATCAGGAGCTGGTAGTGAAAGGCGAAGCCGATCTTTACAAGGCCGAGACACAATCTCGTAAAGCCTAACAACTTTGCACTTTATATTCTCACCATGCATAACCATCTAAAAAGACTAGCACTAAACTATGTTTTAATATCATCCGAACTTCCACTTACAACTTTTTAAAAATATTGCCTTTTTAATATTTTGGTCTACCTAAATCTTTTTTCTTCTTATGCCCATATCTCGGCCTTAATCTTTGAGATATTGCGAGAAAAACTTAACCAAACTTATAAATGCATTCATGGACAAGCACGTAGCATGTCATGGGCTGTTTGAAGGTTTGGTTCCTTCAACTTGCTCATAGCTTCCCTTTAGTCCATCCGCTGGCACGAGTGCCTAGGTGGATGGGGCTAATAAAAGTTATGCACTACAGCTTTGCTTGCCCCACCCCTCTTTTAGCATTCTTTAAGTGTATATAACTTTCTATCCTACTGACAAGAGTATAATTTATCCAACCTATCGTATTTTGCTTTTCACGCCAATGTTTGAGATCGCTTGGGTCCAAAGTATAACTAGTAAATAATCACATCTCTTGAGAATAGAAACCATCGGCTCAAGATAATATCTGCTACTAGGGACAGGTTATAGCACAATCCCAAAACATGTATGGTTGGCTATGATTGTACCAAAAACATGATATGCCCAGAAAAATATGGTAAAAACCTCAATAATCCAAACAAATACTCTGGGATATCCTTGCATTTTACAACGCACCAGATCATAGCTTGTGTCATAACTGTGCTGTTTTAGCAGAGTTACACAGGGAAAATATTTGGAAACTAGATAATGTTCTTTATTGAGAGATAAGTACTATATAGTCAGTGTGAATTGTGGATAACAGGAACATGATTGTGTTGATCAATTGGTAAAAAGGGTGGCCTGATCCTGTTAATGAGTCAAGCGCCAAAACGAGATATCTACTGTAAGGGATCAGCTTTTGTTCATGTTGTTGGATTTGGAAATTTGAGTCAACTTCTTAGTTTGGCTTCAAGTCACTGGGCAGTTGGGTTGCGGGTCACGAACCCACTTAATCAGAATCTTGTTGGCAGGTTGAGCCTGCTGTTTTGACACCCGCCTCCAGCTGAAGGTCGGCCTCCTCAGGGGGCAGGTTGTCAGGGGCCTGGGCACCGTATTGAATTAAGTGTTGTTTGGTGGCTGGTAGGACTGTTTCTTGTTGCTTTTGTCTTGCTTTACAGGGTCTTAATTGGTCATGATAGAGGACTTTATCTTGCTTGTGTTTGCCAAGTCCTTGCACAAAGTAAGTGCTGTTTTTGTTTACTTTTAAGATGATCGCAGGACCCACTTTCTTGGGCTGTAACTTGCTCTTGTCTGTATTCATTACCCAGACCTTGCCACCAACTTTGTGTCTGTTTTGGGTGGGGACAAACATGTTTTGCATGTGTTTCTCTTCTTTTTTCAACTGATCACTGTTGACCTGTATGATTTGTGGTGCTGACTGAGAGAGAACCTTGCTGGGCATTTTCAGCTTGGGTCCCATGAGGGCTTGAATAATATTGGGTTGTGTGCCATAGATGGGCTCAAAAGGGATTTTCCCGGCAGATCTTTTCACACAAGTATGGCATACAAGAAGCACAGTTGGTAGCTGCTTATGCCAGTCCTCAGGTCTTCCAGCGGTAAGCTTGGCAAGGGCCTGCACTAAGCTACTATTTAGCTGCTCCACTTGTCCATTTGCCTGAGGATGGTAAGGTGAAGTCACCCTGTGCTGGACCCCATTCTTTGTGAGGAATAAATTGGTGTTCTTGGAGGTCAATTCCTTGCCCCCATCTGTTATCAGAAGTTCTGGCTTTCCGAACTTGCTGATCATTTCTTTGCCTATGAATTTTTGAACATCATTGCCTGTGTGGGTTTTCTTTGCCTGTGCTACTGGCCAGCAAGTGGCAAAGTTGATGGCGGTGATGATGTATTTCTTGTCATTGTGCTTCCCGGACATGGGCCTCACAATGTTGAGGGCCCATACCTTGAAAGACAACTGGGAACAAATGGGCAACACAGACTTAGGAAGAGTGTCACTCCTTGCAAACTTTTCACACACTTCACATTGGCCGAGAACTTCTTGGACATCCTGATATAGAGTTGGTCATCATGCCTTATGCTTGAGAAATTCATAAAGGTTGCAACTCTTAGTGTGCCCTAAGTCTCTGTGATAGCGTAGAATGGTGTCAACTTGTTAGTGCGTAGGAATATACAAGATGGTGTTCCCATCAGTCATCCTGCAGTGTAGCGTCTCATATACATCTGTGAAGAGATGTTCATTTTTGATGACCGTTTCTTTAGTGATGTTGGTAGTGCCTGAAGGGAAGCCTTTGTCTTTAGTTTGGAGTACCAGGAAGGGCCAGTCTGGATCAAGACCGTTTCCCCCTCTTGTGGCTCTAATATACAAGTGAGAGAGTGCATCTGCCATGGCAAGTTTGGGTCCTGGTTTATATTTAATGATCATGTTAAACCTTTCAAGGAGCTTCATCTAGCGTGCCTGGTGTCTGGATAGATTGGCTTGTGTTTTGAAGTATATGAGGAACTTATGGTCTGTTAGGATGTTGAACTCCTCCTGACGTTCCAGGTAGCAACACCACTTGATAAGACAGTGTACAATTGCCAGTAGTTCCTTGCTGTGAATGGGGTAGCAACATTCACCATCTGTCAGTTTGCGCAACTCATAGGCTACAGGTAGGAAGTCACTGTTGATTTTCTTGATCTTCAATACTCCTCCAACGGATGTTTCAGAGGTGTCTGTCTCCATTTGATACTCCCTGTCTTGCTTAAAATGCTGTAGAATGGGAGCGGCTGTGAGTTTTTCTTTAAAAGCTGGAAACAAAGGTGACATTGGGAGGTCCATACAAAATTGAACTTGGTTCCAGTTATGGCTAACAGAGGTGCTGTCAAGACACCACAGTCAGGGATAAACCATTGTACATAGGCAACCATTCCTAGGAATGTATGGAGTTTGGACTTGTCCTTTGGTGGTGGCATCTTACAGATGGCCTGGATTTTCTGGTTGTCAGATTCGATGCTGTTCTTTGAAACTATGTGTCCCAGGAAAGGTAACTGTTTGCAGAAGAACTGACACTTAGAGGGTTTGGCCAGCAGTTTATGTTGTGCCAGGGTGGCAAAGACTGCCTCCAAATCCTTATGGTGTTGTTCCACTGAGGGGCTGTAGACAATGATATTGTCTAAGTACACTAGTGTGTGCTTGCCAATGTGGGGGCAAACACTTAGTTCATAAAGGTTACAAAGGTTGATGGTGCGTTTTTCATCACAAAGTTGAGCACAACACACTTGTATGACCTGTACTTGGTGTGGAAGGCTGTCTTGGGTATGTCTTCCTCCTTGATACAAATCTGGTTGTAGCCTGCTGCCAGGTCAATCTTGGAGAAGACAGTTGCTCTGCCCAAGGCATTGAAGAGATTGTCAATGAGCGGAAGTGGGTAATAATTCTTGATGGTAACTTTGTTTAGGGCTCAATAATCCATAACTTTCAGGAAGCCAGGAATAGGTAGAGGCATTGGTTGGCTCAGGACAGAATACAGCCAGGCCAGAGGGTAATGCCCACCACAGGATAGGTGCTGACTTGATAATATAGGATACAGATTGCCCAAGCAAAGACCAGGGCCATGAATTGGGCACCATAGTGTCTACCATTCCCATCAAAGTAATGTAGAGTACTCCAAACAGTTGGATGGACGTAGTCTCAGCTGCAGTGGGGGTCTCAATTGGGCAGTTGGGTTGTGGGGTTAAGGACAGAGTCATGGGAACAAAGTATGCAGGAAGATAATTGTACTTGTCTTTGAACAATAAGGGCAGCACCTTGATCCTCTTTCATTCACGTCCTATGTATTCAGTTTCTCTAGTCCTTGCCAAGGAATTGGCAATAAGAATGGTCTCCAAGTTGTACTCTGCGTAGGCGGGGTTGGGCAGGTATTTGGTAAAATGCACAGGTCCAAAGGGTGCTTCTGGGGGACGGTATAGTGCCTGGGGAGGGTTGGCAGGTTGGTCTCCAGAGGGGGTGGTTGCCTGATGGTCTACTTGGCTGGAGTTAAGATGAAAGATCACTAAGACTAGGTAAGATTTGTTTGAATCAAAGGTTCATAAAACTTTATTATAAAAAATGACAATATGGTCATCATCATACCGCCAGGGCTTTTATACCATGGGTTTTTGCTTCTTCAATTTTTTTAGGGTTCAGGTTTGCAGACAAAGCACTGGCAGGGCATGAATCTTGGCTTAAAGTCTTGAGGGCGGCAGATCCAGGTTGTGCCTGCTCTGGTGAATAAAAGTGGCAATGTTTTGTTCCGCCGCTACTGTTCATCACGTCATCATAGTAGTTCAATTGTACTACCCATTCTGGACAGAAGACTGACAGCTGCTGGTGATCATTGGCATAGTTAACAGTAGGTTTTTTTTTAACCTCCTTAAGGCAAGCTACAACCTCTGCATAGGTCCAGATCTTTGGTGGGGCAAGGTTGACAGCAATCTGGTGAACATTTGGGGAATTGTCCTTGGGAGACTGGTGGGTCTTGGAGTAACTCATCAACTCAGGTTTGCATTTTAACAAGTTGGTGGGTTCCCGTCCACTTTGTGTGACTAAAGTAGTCTTTGGAGGGTTGGGGTTTGATTCCAGGGTCTCAAATGTTGATTTTGAACCTCCAGTATTGACGCTTGACAGGTTGGCAGGTTTCTGTCCCCCCTGTTTGGGGTCATCTATCTCTGGTGGTCCAGGGGTTGACCCAACTGGCAGTTGGGCGGTTTCCTGTCCACTCTAGTCAACATAAGGCTTTCCCTGAGACCCAGGTTTCAATTCCCAGGTTTTCAATACAAGTATTGAAATGTCATTCATTACACCAAGCGCAAGAGTAACAGCTCTCAGTACACTCAAAATATGTCCATGGGAGTTGCTGCACTGCCTCCTCTCACACTAATGTCCTCTATTAGATTTCCTTCTATCCCCACCAGAAGACCTATGGCTACTCCCATAGAGGATACCTTGGTACCTGACCATAAGTTCAAAACATTGAGCTTGCCTAATTTCAATTGCAATGAAAACATTAGGACATTTGTATGGCTATTTGAGATGTCCATGAGAGGGTTGTCAGATCATATGAAGGCCACCACTCTCATCAATGCCTTGAACTCTGCCAGTGTAGACATCATTATGCCACACCTACTGAAAGGGCCCATATTGCCCTGGACAGTCAGCTGGCCTACCTAGAGGTGAAAAAACCACAGTTTGGGAACCCACACAAAGTGTCTTCCAGGGCAAGAAAACCCTCCTTTTGAATAGCAAATGGCCCAGGATTTGAGAGGCACACAAGCATGGAATCCCTGGCTTTGAGCCTATTATCAAATTTGGGCCACTCACCTATCAGGAAATGGTACATCAGGAGCGTGATTGTTTGATTGCGCAATTGGATGCTCAATCACTTGCAGGATCTATAAATAACTGTGGCACCTTGGAATGCTGCAGTTCAAGAAAGGCTCATGTTATAGCATTCAATGAGCTCTCACCCCCTTGCCCAAGTACGCAAATTCCAGAGAAAATTGTAAGTTTAACTGCAAATGATGCCATCAGTTCTCTGGTGCCACAAAAGGACACAGAATCTCCAGTAAGTATAAGTAGTGAGGGGGAGAAGTCCTCCTCACTGTTGACATATTAATAAAGCGAGTTTATGCCTAGAAATTATTATCTTATTGCAGGAATTGTCTATTTTTGCTCAAATTTAATTATTCTCTTTGCATCTATTCATGAATCCACTACTCAATACAAATTTGTATATCCTCATTCTCCTGGTTACACCCCTGCTGCTCCAGTCAAACCACCCTGTGCTCTTGACTTGGAGTACTTCCACCCCCACCATCTGGATCTGCTGCCTACTATGAAGGAGATTCCTACTGCTCCTCCTCTTCCTAGCGCGCCTCCTGACCAGGACTTCAGTAAGTTGGGGTTTGTCTATATCACAGTATTGGGGCTGGTCAACCAAGTTGTGCACAATACTGGGAGTTAGTGCTCCCTAGCCACTGCTCTCAACTACCTGGTCTGTATTGCGCCTATTGTGTAAATGGCTTTCCAGGCCCGGCCTGCCTCCCCTGTGGGAGTCCAGTTGAGCTCTGGTATGGGCTGTGACACCTACTACAAGAAAAGTGGACATACACAGATGCCAAACAGGTGGTCATCAATGAATTTGGTAGTGAAACTAAGCTCCAGGCCAGAAAGGCAGAGTTTAGCAATATTTCATTCAAGAAATACAAGACTGTTTCTGACTTTGCCAATTGATTCTACCATGAGGCACAGATTCTCCTTAGAGCCAGGGTGCTGTCCAATCTATATTTCTGCATCATCATGAGCAGAGTTGTGACGGTCCATATGTTTGGTGGTTTGAAGGCGGGGCTAATGTTGGCCAAGCAAAAGTTTGGTTGTTTGTTGCAGGTAGAGGCCTAGTAGGTAACATAGGACTACTAGGGGTAAGTAAGGTGAGCCTAGTGGATAACATAGGACTACTAGGGTAAGTAAGGCCTGGATGGTAGGTAACAAAGGACTACCAGAGGCAGATGTTGCCTCCACCCAGCAGAAGATATTAGCTGCTTTGGGCTATAGTTCTTCACCTAGCAGGGAACTGTGGCTGCGGAAGGGTGAAGACTGAAATAGCAAGCAGAGAACTTTGTCTGTCTGGGAGGAGAAGGTTTTGGACCCCTAGCAGGTAATGCAGGCTGCCAGGGAGGGAAAGAGCTCTGAGGGCTCTATGTACCCTGATACGCTTACAGGAGGTCTATGAGCAAGCATCCTAATTAACGGACTAGTAGGGTGGGCTTGTTTATGCCCCTATGAGAGCTTTGGGGAGAACCCAAAGTGAGCATTGTAGGGTATAGATTTTCTTGAAAGTGTCACCAAGGCGGTTTGCTTAGGAAAGCAGCTGCAGAACTTGGTGTGATCAGGCCTCTGGGAAGTAGAGCTGATTACTCTGCAACTGAAAGCTCAGACTTAATCACCTGGGTGAGTAAAAACAATGCATAGACATTGATTTATGGTTGAATGACCTAAGTGGATTGCCACTTGAGAGGGCCCAGTCAAACCCCAGTTTAATATAGACTCATGCCTGGGTCTACAAGTTCTGGTAATGGGGACTGAGATAAAGAACCAATGTGGTTCACAGAATCAGCAGAGAAGACTAGTAAGAAGGACTGTTTGATCACAGTGAAGACTAGTTGAGGAACTGTTGGTCCATATTGAAGTTTGGAACCAAAATGGCACATTGTGCAGGTGGAACCAAGATGGTTCCTAGTGAGGATAAGTTGAAGGGCTCAGAGATCATGATGCAGGAGTAGCTGGTCATGATAAAGTAGTATCCAGAGGACTGATAAGCTGTTAGAGACTGAAATGAGCTAGCCAAGTGACCAGAAGATGATGAAGAACTGATGGTCCTGAGAAATGAGCCAAGATTTTGCCAAATTGATTTGCCAAGGTGGTAAAATGTGGAATATTTTGCCTTGGTTTAGTATTAAAATCAAGAAGGAATGTGGATAGAAGTGTGGGTAAGATATTTATTTATTAAGTTCCTAGGATAGATGAAGGTATTTTGCTATGAGAGCTGGATACAAAGTTGTTTTGGTGGGACCTTTTCCTTGGATTTTACAGTATTTGTAAATATATGGGGAAAACGTTGAAGAGGTCCAGAAAGAACAGTTTAAATAGTATTCTACTATTTAAATGGGTTTAAGTTGAATGCAGGGAAGACCAGTGCCAGAATAATGGACTGGTTAACACTTTGGTGCGTGAAGAGCTGTTGGTTTGAGCAGTTTGAGCTGTGGAAATTATTTTCATAGTTGGATCACAGTGGAATTTCAGAAATAGTCTATTTCTACGCTCTGCATTAATTGGTTGAGTTATGGCAGGTTTCTTGATGAAAATGATTGATTGGAAGCCAAAAGCTTAAAGTATAAGCACAGAAATAGTGAATTAATACTTTAAGCCTTTGAGAAAGTAAGTATGTAAGCTTAAGTTATTATAGGAAAAAGTGAGCAGCAATGGTTTAAGCTTCTGAAGAAAGCCATTTTGAAGGCAGAACCGTTGGGAAAAGGACACTATAAGAAGGTGGCTGGCTGGAAAGTTACAGGGTCTTTTTGAGGTCTTTTGAGTTTCTACCAAGAGGTTTTTGGAAGCCTTTTGATCACCAGCAGGAGCTTGGTTGGACTGATACAAGTGGAATACCAAGACCACTAAAGATATACAGAGAGCTGAAGCCCAAGATAAAGGAGCTGGAGCCCAAGATTAAGGAGCTGGGGCTGGAGATAAGGAGCTGGATTCTAAGCATGGCAAAGGAGTCCAAGTTTAAGGAGCAGGAGTCCAAGTCTAAGGAGCAGGAGTCCAAGACTAAGGTTCAGGAGTCCAAGACCAAGTACAAGGAGTCCAAGATATTGTTGGAGGACTTCAAGTATTAGCAAATCCATATTGTTTCCTTGACCTCCTGGGCCATATACCAGAAGGTTTCTAAGGAGATCTTCCTTCTGAGAGTGAATAAAAGCCCATTTTGACCCCAATATATATTTCTGAGATACATTTTCCCTTACTAGAGAATGACAATCCCTTCCAGCCAGTCCCTGGCTATGATCCAGGACACACTTTGGGGACTGGTGGACAGGAACCCCACAAGAGTGTTACAGCCCTATTGTGAACCTGCCAATGTGATGTTCCCAGTACTCAACCAGTCCAATGACATGCAGAAGATCACCAGCTATCTTAGCAGACTTGGTTTGAAGTTGAGGCCCTAAACAAAGAACAGTCAGGTAAAAGTTTTAATAACTTTAAGGAGTGCTCCCAAACTCCTAAGCCAGTCAAATCCACACCTGACGCAGATAAGGCAAAAGGAGAGAATAAGTCCTATTGAAACTCTGGCAACTTCAACAAGTGTGGAAAGCAAGGCCACTTTGTAGCAGACTGCCAAGGTGGGAAGCCTAGTCCCTCTTCTGTCAACGTGGTCACAGTAGCAAAGCCTACATATCAGGGAAAATGAAAGGCAGGCCAGTAATGGAATGTACTGGTCCTACCAATCCCTCCCCATTCCAAAAGACCCTGATCAAAAATCTTCCAGTCAGTGGCCTGAGGTAAGCAAAACTGACCCCATGCCTACCAGCAAGGAGACAACACCTACCCTTGCGGCACCCTTAGACACAACTAAGGCTATTGACCAGCCCCTTCCTGATCTATTTCTACCTGAGAAGGACTTTGAAGAGGACTCTATCCATAATCTAGTAGCAGACAACCTGTATGTGATCCCCACCCAAGGGAGAGGCTGCCCCAGGAGAATTGACACCAGCACAATAGAGACAGTCTCTAAGCCCTACACTGCTCAAGTTCAGGAGGTATGTACTGGTTTCAACCCAAACACGTCCACCAAACTGCTGCCACTGAAAGGTGTACAGTTCTCTATGCCAATGGAAACCGTAGAAGCAAACTTCCCAGAAATTGGCCAAAGTCTGCGCCATTACTTCAATACCCCAGGACCACTGGGTATACATTTATTAAATCTCCAATCTGAATCTTACACCAAATATATTTATGCTGATATTTCTGTAAATAAGGTAAAGGTGAGGGCCATTATAGACAGTGGGCCCCAATCAACATAGTCTCTACCTTTCACAGTAAGTTCCATAATGCCAGGGATTATTTGGCTGAGTAGGAAAGTGCAGAAATCCCAAAAACCTTTAACAAAACTGTCTGATTTAACAGATTTGAATCAAACAGTTGATTGGGAATGGGTTACAGCTGCTCCAGTTTGCCAGTTGAATCTGATCCCCCCCCTGTAAGTTGACTTTGATAAATTGACGTAATTTAAGGGTCACCAGATATGAACTTGTTAATCAGCATGGTTATCAGAAGTTGGTCACTCAAGGGTTCTTTGCAACCTGGACCAGATACTCACTTGACAATGTGGAAGGAATAGGAGCCCAGGATCCAGGCGGTATTGCTTAGTTGATTCTTGATATATATTGAATAATTTTCACTGTTTCAACTTAAAAGAGTTGAGTCCTCCCAAATTTACTCAATAAAAATCACATATTCCCTGGTCTAACTTTACTTTTGAAAATGCATCCTGTAGTTGGATTGTTACGCTACATTCCCTATAATTTAATCCTTAGCCAGATTATTACTGGAAGATGGGGGCCTGCTGTTGGTACTTTGTTGTTGTTGCTGCCAAATGTTAATTTAATGCCTGTCAATCTTGAAGCTGTTACTACTCCTGTAAAAGCTGAAATAATGTGCTATCTCAATGTCCTGAATTTTATGCTGAAGACACTCTGATTCTCTTGCAGGCCATTTATCAAGGGATTTTCTGGTTGGGGTTAATTATTTTACTTAACTCTAATATCTCATTTGTAAATTTTACAAAAAGGTATTTGAAGCTGCGTTGGTGGTTAATCATTAACTCTATGTGGATTTGGTGGGTGATTCCACACCACATGGAGACAGCTTCTTATTATCCCATGATTTCTGTCACACTACCCGCCTGGTAAAAAGACTGGGTCTGGCTCCTGATGTTGCCCACTCCAAAGTCTATGGTACTGCTAGAATTCATACTACCACTTCTGTTGGAGCATACAGTTCATTGCCAATGAGGTTTGGTTTTATTGCAGTTTTGTTGCCTGCCGTGGTCCAACAAGTCAAAACTACAATATATTGATTGGTACAGCATTCCTTTGCAAATACAGGGTGAAATTAGACATGGAAATGGAAACCTTAACACTGCTCAGCCAGACTATTTCACTATATTACTCCAAGGAGAATTTGACCCCAAAGGAAACCAAGAGCATTCACCTGGCTTACAAGGATGGAGTAGTAGCAGTGCCCTACCATATCAAGGGGAAAAAGGGGAAATGGCTACCCACGCAGATAAAGGAACACAAAGGAATTCCCCTTTGTTCAAGGTCAACCTTCACACTTCCAAGGTCATTCCCAAGCTAAACAAGCTCATGGGCGTCAGGGGAGTCCTCTCCACTCTATACCACACTGAGTCAAATGGTATGGTGGAAAGAGTGAATGGGACACTAGTCTCCATTCTTAGGAAATTAACTGATACTTGTACCTCAGAATGGTACCTGTTCCTGCCTGCTGTGGTCTTTGCTTACAATATTTCAATCCACAGCACTACCAGGTTTTGTCCTTCCAGTTGGTATATGGACGCCACCCTGCCATCCTGCCAATCCTGTACTCTGCAATGGGAAATCCTGAAGACATAAATTATCAGTAATACCTAAACAAGTTAGCAGAGACGCTGATCAAGATTCAAGCCAAAGCTTTCTCAGAAACCTCCCTGTCCAGAATAAAGGGCCAGATAGCTGATAACGCAAAGCGCCGTCCTTTGATGGAATTCAAAGTGGGAAACTAGGTTTCATACCACAACAAGGCCGTGGGTTGATCCCATAAGTTGGATAGCTTATGAAAGGGTCCTTTTGAGGTTATAGAAAAAACCTCATAGGATGCATATACTATCAAGAATCTGGCAGATGGATGTTTCATAAATTGAGTAAATTCCAGATTCCTTAAACCTTTCTTTTCTTTGCCTAGTATTGGCAACAATTAAACCTTGCAAATTATTAATGGAAAACTAAAATACAATTGTAGACATAAGGTGTTTATTTAAGCCACTAAGGATCTCCCTCTTAGTATTTGGGATCACTCTCTTCCTGTTTACTACTACTTGAGCCACTCCCTTGTTGGCTCTTAGGATTAACCACAGGCTGTTGGCCAGACCCCCGTCTGTTGTGAAGAGATACAAATGGGAACTTGTGACCCTTTGCAAAAAAGAAGATGACCACCTGAAGATATAAGCAACAAACAGCAATTGGTTGCTGTGAGAATTTGACAAAGGGGAGAGGAGTCATTGAATGGTTAGAGTCAACCTTCCAGAGTTCATAGTCAAGGGGATACACGCAAGCCATAACCACACTGTCAACCATGAAGTCAGAAATATAGCGGTACTCCTGAGGAAGCGGAGCCTGGATTTCCCCTATTTTATCACAGAGCTTCTCCCAATGTGCCATCATGTTTTCAAAGGTACCCATAGGTGATTGTAGATCTGGAGTGAGGAGAAGGTCTCCACACAAGATCATACCACAAATTGCATGTTGCCTGTCTCCGCAATGAAGTGCTTCACAGGCTCAACAAGTTGCCCTACTAATTTGACTATCCTGTGCATCCAAGTTAGCAGTTCCTAGTGATAAGTAAAGCTCTGGATAAGGATCCAAAGGCAAAAACCAACTTGTAATTGCTTGCATGGCAAAATCTAGAAGAAACCCATAGATAGACCTATCCACTGAGAAAATCACTGCCAGGTCCAAGACAATGTTTGCTAAACCCTGATTGAGTTCCTCAATTTTCTCTCACTCAGTCACTAAATGAAAGCCAACAGAAGAAAGCATAACACTCTTTTTCAGTTCATGGCAGGGAAAATCTTGCATGACAAGAAACAAGAACTGAGGAAGAATATCTTCCCCAACAAATAAGCCCAAGAATGAAAACCCAGCTTTGCTGATTTGATGTTGGTGATAAAGAGGCTCTTGAGTATTGCCAAACACGTCAGCAGATACAAGTCTTATGGGTTGGCTGATGAGTGTTACCCCTGAGTTCCCCACCACCAGTGATGAAGACTTCTCAAAGACTTGTTTGTTAACTGTCTCCTGCGCTGGAACAACCACTGCCTTCTTTGAGCAAGGTTCTGCCGGCTTGTTGCTGGGACACTTTTCAGAAACTGGTTATGATTCATGGAGCTCTACAGGATGCTGCTGTTTAGATACATCCAACTTTGAAGTCACCAACGGGTCCTTGTCCTTTTGGACCTCTGTGCAAGTTGGATCATCCAAACCAGTAAAATTTGATTTGGTATCCCTATCCTGGATGCTGTGGATCAATGCACGTCTGGCTTTGTGAGAGAGACAAAAAATAATCTCTTGTCTTCCTCAGGCGTTTCAGCAATATACTGACCAATGTATGTCTTGTTGGTGTATCCCAAGTAGTTTGAAGTATTATCCATATGGGTCATTATTTTAGGGATTAGGCTATTTTCTAATACACATGCTGCCCAAGTCGCAGCATAACACAGTTCAATTTTGAAAAAATCAAATTACAAATGTTTATATTTAAAACAGTAATAACTCAACAAAAAGTTAATATTTTTTCACACTGTAAACTAATAAAATGAAGCTAAGAATCTTATCTTTCCATTGATGTTAAAGAATTAATATATATAATATTGAATATTAAAGCAAAAGCAATTTAAAAGAGCATATGTCAGATTTTATTATATTATTTTGATAATGAAATAAAATAGTTTGCTTAAAGCTTAAAAAAGTTAATTTTTCATTAATTATTATATGCCTTTTATTTGATGAAATTAAAGATAAGATCAAGAGCATCATTTACACATTTTATTTTATCTAAAAAGCTTAATTATTTAGGATTTTATGGTAGTTTGAAGTTAGGACGTTAATTTATTTGCTGTTTAGATGAATTTTGAGGTTCAAGTGAACTACAAACCTCAAATTAAGCATTTTTTAAATACAATTCTTTAATATTTTATCATTTTAAAAGTATGCAGAACAGTTATAATTAAGTTAATACATTATTTTAATTGATTTGCATAGATTACAAAGAGGATATGATGTAATTTGATGCTCAGCTGATACACATATATCACTTGTGCATGAAAACTGGGGATTTCATTTATTCTAGAAATATAAATTCAAGTTGAAATTGTAAATAAAGCTGTCACATCATTTATTTCAGAATGGTATCATAAGGCTTGGTATATAAGAGCTAAAGCACCACCTAAGGTTTACTTCAAACCATCTTCACAAAAAGATATAATTCCTGCAACCAGCACTCTTTTTCAAGGCATCTCTTTAAAGCATCTCTTTATCAGCAATCACAAATCCAATATTATGGAATCTGTTAACTTTACTTCTGCCATGAAGCCATTTTCCTCACTGGGAGCATCAACAAAAAGAGAAAGAATTCTATGCTAAAGAAAGCATTCCTCTTTGTTTCTGGAGGCAATCTTAATTCCTTCATCAATCACTTCCTCACTCAAACTGAGTTTGGAAAAACAGAGTTCATTCCTTTAATTCAAAATCAGAAACTAAATGGGATAATTGACAACTTAAAGGATCTTCTGAAATCTGCTCCTCAAAAGCATCTCCCAGTCTTGAGATATCTGGTTACTTACAGTTACTCTTTAAAAGAGCTTACTGATATGGGATTTAATATAGCCAAAAGTGATTTTGAATACTCAAGAAAAATAAATAAAAATAAAAATGTAAGCTTAAACAAAAAAGCCAAAAAGATAATAACTATTCATTAAAAAAAGAAATAATCAAAAAAATAATTAAAAAACTACTGGAAAATTCTTTTGAAACAAGCCAGTTTACAAAAAAAGCACCAGAAAAAATTTATAAAGACATTGAAAAAGAAATGAATGAATATTCAACTGAAATAAAATATTCTCTATTAAAAACAAAAAAAGAAATATATGAAAATATGAAAATGAAAAATAAAATTTCAATATCACTTTCAACTTATTATAAATTAATACCAAAAAATATAATAAAGAGTAAAAAACAAACTGACAAGTGTAATATTTGTAACTTAAAATCATCCTTAGAAAAAAGAAAAGAAGAATGTGAAAGTAAAAACTTATTATTGCCAGAATCTATAAAGAGTGACTTAAAAGCTATTAATCAGCACCAAGAATTTTATGCTCATCAAAATAGGGAATATAAGAAAGATATCAATGAATTAGATAATGAATCATGTATTATAGTCATAGATTTTAAGGAGAATTTAAAAGTTGGTGGTGGTCCAATTGAAACCAATAACTGTTTTTATTCCAAAAGACCTATTTCTTTATTGGGGTTTGCATTGGTATTTAAAGAAAACAATAAAGTTAAATATGAATACCATGATTTTTTATCTCAAATATTGTCTCATGATTCTTTGTTTTCAGGTGAATGTCTAATAAGCCTTCTTAAATCAGATAAGTTTAAAAAAATAAATAATATCAAAGTATGGACTGATAATGAAAACTATTTTAGATCCTATGAATTCTTATATTATCTATTTAAAGAGGTACCAGAATACATTAAAGGGTCTATTAAATACAATAGATTTGTAGAATGTCATGGAGAAGTATTGTTGATGGTCACTTTGGTGTAATATCAAAAACATTAAAAGAGAAAGAAAATCAGCTTTATATTAAGAATATAAAGGATATTAAAAATATTTTTGAGCAAGAAGAAAAAAGAAAAGAATTATATAAATCAGCGCTATCAGGCTCAAATATTTCTCAAAAGTCATTCTTTTATATTTATGAGAGAAAAGTTAGGCCTATAAGGAGAGAGCTCAAAGTTAAAAATCTGCACATTAATCTTTCATATTTGATGAAAGATGGGAAGTTATATACTTCACCTTTAAAATTTGAAAGTTTCTCAGAATATTCTGAGATAACTTATCATTTGAAATCACACAATGATACCAGAGAAACAAAAATATCAGAAGATGCTAGTGATGTATTGGGGAAAGTTCATGAAGTAGGGCAACTTACTAGAGGGGGTATTTTAAATAGAGTTATCAGTCTTTCAAAAACAACAACCTTTTTTGAAACAAACTAAGAATATTTATGATGAGCCAAAGATAGGGTAATAGCATTTATAGCTTTGGGGCTGCTATTACTCTCCCATGCAACTCATCATAAATATTTTTAGCTTGTAGTATGTAGTAGCACTTAAGATATTTCCAGCAATATTATAAGGTGCAATTTTCAATTCTAAAATTGATAAATTATTTTTTTAAAAAATATCTAAGCCCAAGATCAATTAAAGATTTGACATTGATTGCATTTTAATCTTTCTGAATAATTTGAATATGAATAATGTAATTAAGTTATAAAATAATCAGCCCAGCGCTTAGGCATAACAAGAAAAATAATGACCCATATGCACAAGGTCTCTGGACAGGTAAGAATATATGGTCCAGTCTAGACGGGAGAAATTTCAGGACTTTGGAATAATATTGTAGACTTGACCATCATTTCCCTGACTGATTGGTTAAAGATGACCAATTGCCATAGAGCTGGTAAGCTTCCAGAAATATCAGCTGATCTTGTTCCTGGCTTTGGGTAATCAGTACAATTATTATTACTCCAAAGATTGATCCTGATTCAATAATGGTCTTCTCATTGGATCAAACCTAAGCAATCAGGCTTGATGATTCCTGATTATGATCACAGAATGCGCCTCAGCCAATAAGACTGAGGGTTCCCAAATAATAATGCAAGACATGCTACTGCCAAAAATTTTGCGCCTGAAGATGCATTAAAACCTATAATTGATATAGAAGGTTGTCCAGAAGAATACTGTATGATGCAAAAACCCAATTGACAGGGAACCAAACTTGCATATGCATGACTACAAACAGGATACCTCCAAGACACTATCACAATAAGCCAAGGCCAGTAATCCATTGAAGTCCCATGCCAGACTGGCATGGCTGCCTAACTCTGGGGGCTGAAACTAGAAGTCTGGGGAACAGATAGACTGACCAGTAAGAGTTGGAAGCGTCAGATAGCAATCTAGCAAGAGGGCTTATCCACCCTATATAAGGTGCTCCCCTGACTAGAGATTGGGCAGAATTATCACCCTTGAAGATAGAGATTGAAGATCTCTATTGTTGTATCACTACTAGCCAACACCTAGTAGTTAGAAGAATCCAAATAGAATGTGCTGTTGTCTATTTGAAGACCAGTTTATTTCTCCTACAGACTTGGAACCCTGCCAGGCCATCGCCACACCCTAAAACTGATTGGTAGCAAAGATTGTCCTCATACAATCTATATCAACATCCCTACTATAATGAATAATAAAGATCTTTCTTCAAGACCACAAAATCTTGACAGGCTTGAATTACTTATCACATGTTTAATTAAAATTTTATTTAATTGCTTTATCAAAAGTAATTTAAATTATATTTATTTAAATTTAAAATTAAAATTGTATATTCCAAGTATAAATAATAACTAAACCTAAAAAAGTATAGTATCACTATTAAGTTCAGTAAGGCTAAACTAATTATTTTAAAATTTAGTATTTGATTTTTAAATCCCTACAAGATGTAGAGCTGATCTTCAGCTTAAAAATAAGCTATTGGACATCAAAATTGGCTTATTATTCACTGAGATACATTAATTTTAGGTTTTTAGCATGTATTAAAAGTAAATTTAGATAATATCAAATCGAGTCTGAGCCTTTGATTATGACAAGAACCCAATTCCAGCACTTAACTATATATCTCATCATCCAGAGCAGCTAAAGTTATCATGTTTGCTACCATTTTGATCGGAATCATCTAAAAAATGATCTAAGTCCTCTAAAATTCATGAAAATCATTATATTGAATCATAATTTTATCATAGCTAGTTTACTCCACTGATATTCTTTTGGGATGAAGCTGTGGCAAGCAAGATTTACTCTGAAACAATATGCAGCCACTTGGATCAGCTGATGCATCCAAGTAGAATATTCTATTATTCCACTTTGAAATAGATAGATTCAAAATTTCCAAGCTAACCATCCTGTACTTAAACTATAATTTATGTATCTTTTTCAATTTAATATATTTAAAACTGATCAAGCTCTCTTTTCATTGGTCAATTCAATCATCAGCAGAGCTTAAACATCCAATCATATAAAAGGATCTTAAACAATTGCTGCTTCCTTTCTAATTTTAATCCACCCATTCTAGGTCGGGTAATCTATAGAGATAAGCCACTTTGATATGGTTGAATGGGGTTAGCCACTAATTTAAAATGCAAGTAATTAAATACAACTTTATTAAAGTTTGAGTGGCTTATATTTCAGTTAGACATGATTTAAACCACACTCCACTGAATTCAATCTGTGCACTTTCAAAGATTCATGTAAGGGATTGAATGTAAGGATGAGCCAAATTGAGCTTTTGGCTTAACAATCAACTTTTAAAATTGAATTTAACTAAAAATTGATTCAGTCAAATCCCTTATGGCTTGAGCCCACTTGAGATGAAATTACAGAAAGACAGACAGACTCACTTATATATATATTAATTTTATTTTTACCTTCTTTTATATCTTTACCTGTTGCCCCCTTGACAGTGGCTGCTTCATAGGTCTTCTCACTTACAGGTTGCTGGTCATCTTCTATTGGCTTCTGTTTTTTAATTTTTTAGCTATTCAAACATCTCTGGATTCTTTGCCCACACCTCTGCAGTTGCAAGCCCTTTTGGCTTGAACTGCAGGTTGGCAAGAACATCTTTTTGTACATTTAGGAGCCTGGTTGTAAGTTTATCTGTTGTATTTTGTATCTTTCTCTTCAACGCCTTCACTGTAAGTTTGTTCAGTTTGTCACCTTCTAACACCACCTCCTTGAGCATGTCCTTCACCTTTTGATTGACCTTCTTGATCTTGGTCACCACTGTGTCCAGCTCTTTGATCATTTCCTCCAATTCTGCCATGTTTTCCTTGTGCTTATCCCAACCCCTTTTATATCAATAAAATATCCCAATAAAATATGTTTATTTTTTGCATCTAGTAGAGAGTTAATAAATATATCAATGAATATAATCATGAAAAAAATTATAGCTTCAAGTCATAATATTCAATTGATATTAATATTGTTTATTGTTTGTATATACCAACCCATTCCAGGTATTATGAATAGAATGTTTTGTCCAAGTATAAAATAATTTGTTCTTAAATCAGTATACCAATTATAACCAAAAGTACATATTTATTAAAAAAGATAACTACTTCCATGGGTTATATTTAGATCATACAGTTCAGAGTGTATATGTGATGAGAGATTTTTTTTTATTAATTCTAATATTTTATATTTTAAGTTCATTTTATTGTAGCGCCTTGAAAATATTAAATTTAAAATATAAAATAATAGAATTAATTAATATTAAAGCAGATGAATTTAACTTGTGGCATGATACAAATCAATCATCAATGTAGTTAAATATTGTAAATTCAGAACCTGAACGTAAAAATGCGGGATCATCAAATCCTTGGTCCAAATTTTGAATCACTTTTGCGGGATGGCCTTTTTTTAATTAAATTGATTTTTTGAGTATTTATTTGAATATTTGAAAATGCAGGAACTCATAGACACTTTGCAAAGTTCAAGTCAAACTGCATATTTTCAATGGACAAAATGAATTAACTGGAATCAGATTTGAAGTGTTCAAATTCATCAATCATTTTCATTAAGTTTACTATGTTTTTTGAAATTGCAGGATTGTCAAATCCAAGAACCAAATTTCAAATTTCAAATCACTTTTGAATGCCACTAGTAAACTCAGATATTAATTGCAGGAACTGGAATCCAAATTTAATGTACACTAAGCACACTAGGAAACACCAACCCAAATAAAGAAGCTCCACCACAACTAAAATCAAATAAAAAATTCAATCTCAATAACCATAATTAGACATAAAAAGTTATTAAACTTTAAAATCATGCAAACCCAGAAAGTATACAATATTATTCACTTAAAAATCACAGATATAGAAACTCTGTTACTATTCTAGGCTAAATCAAGAGAAAACAACTACCCACAAATAAACCAATAAATCCAAATAAATACATATTTAATATAAAATATATTATTTTATTTTATTTTTATGGACTGTCAATTGCATTCCCAACCTGCTCCTGCACCAGCCTGCGGGGTAGCCTGTCCACGAGGGCGTCCCAGAGGGTCCAAAAACAGACCCAGAACACAACTTGAGGGGAGTCATGCCAATACACAGGCCTCCCAAGGTGTCATTGCCAGCCAATCACCTCCCACATCCCAAGCCAGAACTACCAGCTTAAATCCCAGGCAGAAGCCACTTTCAAGGCCTGCTATCAAAGTCTCCTACACCAGGGTCACCAGGAACACTGAGGTTACTTACACCTCCACTGTTTACCCAGTTGTCACCCGGCCCCACACTCATGATCCAAGAGTTGCTACTTCCTGCCCCTGCATCTTTAACACCACCTACAAGCCATTGGCCACCACTGAGGAACCATCTGCGCCTATTGTGTATTCAACCATTGATGGCGCCACTGCAAGCAAGCGTGATCCTACCTTCTACACAAAGGTCCCTGTCCCCTGTGTTGAGCCTGGTAGCCAGGATGCCGTGGCACTTGCCAAGGGCCGGCGTCAGTTGACAGATAGTGAGCGTGAAGCTCTCCTCAACTGCTTGAATGGGGGAATGATGGTTTGGGATATTGCGTCCCAATTTGGTGTCACAGCCAGATACATTGCCAACATCAACACCAAGTATGGCAACACTGGGCAAATTGCCAAATCCACCAAGGCTAAGAGGCAGCCCAAACTCCTTCAGCCCGTTCATATTGATGCAATCAAGCAGTGAGTAGCCAAGGATTGCCACCTGGACACACTTGCTGTCCAATCAATACTTGCCACAGAGTTCAGGCTTTCTGTTTCTAAAACCCTTGTTTACAAAGCAATGGTTGATTTGGTCTTCTTGTGGAAGGTGCTCAGAGTTTTTCTGTGCAATAGAAACAGTGAAAAGACCATCAAGGATTGATACATTTATGCTGAGACCTATCTGGCACTAAAGAAGACTGGGAATGTCCAGTTCTTCTATATCAACAAATTGTTGTTTTCCTTCTCACTCAGGTCTAGACATGGGTGGGTTGAGAAGGGGTCCAAGGACGGTGTAGCCCATTGTACAGCTGTCCATTCCCAGACCTATTCTATGGTCACGCTTCTTGGTCCTTGCGGGTTGGACCAGTATCAGATGATTAAAGGCTCCCATAACAACAGGACCTTTCTCAATTTTCTCCAAGCCATCAAGGAGTACCTTTGGATAAATTCCAGTGGCACAAACAACATTGTTGTGCTTGATAATGTCAGGCTCCACAGAGTGGATCTGGTTGTGTCCGAGTTCCTCCCCATTGAAAAAAACAGCCACACCTTCAGCCACCAACTTACCAATTGTCCAATGAGACTTCTCTTCCTCCCACCATATTCCCCATTCCTGAATCCAATTGAGGAGATGTTTGGTTGGATCAAGAATAAGGTGAAACAAGGCCTCCCTCAGGACACTGAGGATCTATTCAATATTCTCAAGATCAGCCAATTTGCAATGCCACCCAATGTGGTGGCGGCTTTCTATGAGCACTTGGAATCCTTCCTCCAAAAAGCCCTGGCCTCTGAGCCAATCAGATAAATGGGCGCTCCAGGTTTTATTTGTTTTTATTTTTATTTATTTTGTTTTTAATGGGGCTTGAAAATAATACTTTATGTTATAAGGACGTGACATTTGATTGTATTATAGACATATAAGAATACATACAAAAGGTAAGTAAAATTAATTATACTAGGTAAGATGGAAATATTTTCATTATAATGCACTGAATATTATTATTGGCTTTTGCGCTAACAAATAAATAAATTAAAAAAAGATAGAAATAAATTAGTTTATTTAAATAATTGTGATTCCTTGATGGTACTTTGGCTTTTTTAAGCCACAAATTGGACCTTGCATGTCATCATCTGATCCTTGTTATTTCAGTGCCACTATAACCACACAATACAGCAACCAATGATTTTCATGTATTGCTTACTAATTAGTACTTAGGACGCGGGTCAAGTATATCAAATATGTTTATCAAATCACATTACAAGGGAAAGGTAATTTGAGTTCTAAAAAATCATTTGTTTAGAACAATAGTGGAGTGGGCTGCATGATGCGGATAAATTCAATTCTTGATGTTTATCTATGTAATAAATAAACCCGTACTCAAAAAGCTAATAAATAAAAACATTTTTAACTTAATTTTAATATTTGACATGGTTGCAACTTTAACTAACGTCTTGTAATATATTTAGATATATTAATATTATAATTTACATACTAAAATTTAAAATTAAAATAAAAATAAAAATTAAAATATTAAAATTAAAATTATAATTATAAATTGTAAAAGTTAAATATTAAAGTTTAAATAATCAAAATATAACAATTTTATTAAATTGTGATTTATTCAATATCAAAATATTTGATATTAAAAATTTTAATATTGTAATATGGATTATTAAAATTTTAATATTAACTTTTAGATACTAAATTTTTTAATATTTAATATTAAAATTTTTATAGTAAAATTTTATTAGTACATATTACAATATTAAAAAAATTTAGTATTAAAATATAAAAAGTAAAAAAATTAATTTGCAAGGGGAAAATAATTGTTGGGGGATGCTAACTGCAAAGGGAATGTGATTATTCCAGGGAATTATACCCCAAAATTAAATTTTCAGCTAATGCATCTAATTGGATCCACGTACTCTTCTGTACGTGGTGGACAACCCTGGATGTGATTGCTAGAGGGGTGGCGCCCTGTACCCTGGTGGTTGCTGATTGTTTGATAAAAGGCAGGCGGGTGAGCAAATCAACTAATAGGTTTTTTTGGGGGGGGCACATAGTATCTGTATAGCGTTGCCAATGCAAATGAGTCATAGAGGACGTGCTCAACTGTCCTGTATCCCCGTGGTGTCTTCTGGCAGTCAAGGGCTACACAGCATATATCAATTTGTATAGGTACATCTTCCAACTTTTTGACATTGGTTTTTAATATACAGTGTAGGAGGATTCCCAGGTATACCACAACGTGGATTCTTTGCAAGGTATACTTTTCCAAGAACATGCATAATTTTTTGAATGTTTTCACTAACCTATTAATATAGGACATTTGGTTGAACTTGAAGAGGGTTCTGGGGGCGCCCAACTTGAATCAGCCCCCCAGGCCTTGGCAAATGAAATAAATAAAGGTTTAAAATTATTCACAAGGACTGCATCCCCAACTTTATTTGATAGTGCCTTAAAAACTTCATTAAAAATTGCAGATTTCAAATATTCATTTCCTATTTGAAAGTTGGTTTTTATTAAATTCTTTTCATATTTGTTGATGTTTGTGAAGTGGAATTGTTGAATGCTTTTGTATATGTATTCATTGAAGTTCAGTTTGATATCCCTGCAAATTTCATTCATTTCTTTGATTTTGATATTTGATATTTGATTCTAGTTCATATGCTTCCCTTATCCATGGCAAGCACCCTGCAGGTGATGAATATTCCCTATCTTGAGCTTCAATATTAAAAAAATTATTCATATTTTGTTGAATTATTTTATTTATTTGGTTTTTATTTATTTGTTTTACAGGGGCCACCAGTGACTGGTAACCCCCGTAAAACCAACTCAGTGTATAAGCTGCCACTTCCGCGGCCTCATCCCCATTTCTGGTGACAACTAAAATAAATATAAGTAAAACATAAAAAGACTTACTAATTGTTTCCCTGTGGCCCCCTTGGCCACAGGCGCCACTTTGGCAAACTTCATGAGCGTTGGATGCTCTTCATTAATTTTTCTAGGCTTAATTTTTCTTACATTTCTTGCAAATTGTGCTTCTTCTTGGTTTTCATTAGATAAAGCTTCTGTATTTCTTGAAGCGCTTCTGCTTCTTGCTTGTGTTTCATTTTCATCTGTTTCCATTTGGTCGGTTTCCTCTTCATTGGTGCTGATTTCCTTTTGAATTTTTGTATCTTCAATTAGTTTGATCTTATTGTTTTCTTTGGAACCCTGCCAGAACTCCCACAAATTGTAGGCCGTGTTGTTGAACTTAAGACTTGATAAAATTGTTCCCTGTAGATTAAGTAATTTTTCTTTATTCTTTTCATCTATAATACATCCCAATTTATCCAGAACATCTTCTTTTGACTGGATTAGTGGCTGGCCCTTGTTACCCAGCTTTCCTGTCACTATTTCCCTGATGTTTCTTTCTATTTCAACAACCTTTTTGTCATGAATGACATTTCAATACTTGTATTAAAAGCCCAAGAGTTGAGCCCCAGTTCCCAAAAGACGGATTGAACCCTCCAGGACAGTCCAGGACCAGCCAATCTGTTAAGTCACAGGCTCAAATTGTTGAATTACTCCGCGGCCTGTCGGCCTACTACAGAGGATTTCCTGAATAGTTGCCAGTCTGCCGCCAAACTAGTGCCAACAAAGACCCATACCTACAAAGGAAATGTAACCTGGCTAATGAAGGTTGGGGAAGGACCTACTAACAACCTGCCAAGGGTCAATACTGGAGCTTAAGAATCAACGCTGGAAGCCCTGGAATCAAACTCTGATTCTCCAAAGACTACTCAAGTCACGCAAAGTGGACATGAACCCGCCACTTGCTAAATTGCATAACCAAGTTGACAAGTTATTCCAAGACCTGCCAGTCTCCCAAGGACAATTCTATGGATGATCATCAGATTGATGCCAACCTTGAGCCACCCAAGACCCAAACCTGTGCAGAGGTTGCAGCTTGCCTTAAGGAGGTTAAAACAAAGCCTATTTTTAACTCTGCCAATGACCACCAGCAACTGTCAACACGCCACCCAGAGAGGGTAGTGCAATTGAACTACTCAGGTGACATAGTGAATAGTGGCGGCAGAGAAAAGCATTGCCACTTCTATTCACCTGAGCAGGTGCTACTTGGATCTCCTGCCCTCAAGACTCTAAGCCAAGATCCATGCCCTACCAGTGCCTTGTCTGTAAACCTGAACCCTGCAAAAATCAAAGAAGCAAAGTCCCATGGTATAAAAACCCCGGTGGTATGGTGAAGACCACATTGTCATTTTTGATAAAGTTTTATGAACCTTTGGTTCAAACAAATCTTACCCTATCTAGTCTTAGTGATCTTCCATCTTAATTCCGGTCAAGTAGACTACCAGGCCGCCGTCCCCTCCCAAGACCAATCTGTCAAATTGCCCCAGGTATTATACTGTCCCCTGGGAGCCCCCTTTGGACCTGTGTACTTTACTGAATACCCCCCAACCCAGCCTATTCAGAGTACAACTTGGAAACCATCCTCATTGCCAACCCTTTGGCAAGGACTAGAAGTACCAAATACATAGGACACAAAGGAAAGAGGGTTGAGATACTGCCCTTATTGTTCAAAGACAAGTACAACTACCTACCAGCGTACTTTGTTCCCATGACTCCACCATTAACCCCAAGACCAGACCGCCCACTGGAACCTACTGCCGCAGCTGAGACCACCTCTACCAAACTTTTTGGAGTACTCTACATTACTTTGACAGGATTGGTGGATTCTGTGGTCCCCAACTCTGGACCCTGGTCCTTACTTGGGCAATCTGTATCTTATATTATCAAGTTAGCACCCATTCTATGGTGGGCTCTACCCGCTGTCCCAGCCGCACCTCACCCCAAGCCGACCAATGCCTCTACCTATGACTGGCTTCCTGACACTTTTGCAGGTGTGCTTCTAATTTGTTGATCAAGTTATAGATTGTTGACATTTTGTTTGAATTCCATCAAAAAACTGGTTTTTATAGTGCTATCTTCAACACATACATATTTTTCATCATCAGTAATAAATTAAAGACAAAAAACGTAAATATTGGATTAAAATATTGCAATTAGACTTCAACTCTTGATATTTTGATAGTATGTGCATAACTCAATGTATTTTGTTTAATAAAATCCATTGTAAACATGGCCTTTTCCATTATAATTTAATGAAATGGATTGTGTTTATATTAGGACCATTAACTCTTAGTACAAATATTGATACATAGTGCATATCAAAGCCTGTATATTTACCTATTGGTAATAATTCTGTAAACTTTTCAGTTGGATTTTATGAGGTAATAATAATGTAATGTGTTAATAAATTACAGTTTACTGTCATTAATTGGCTGATTTTCTTTGCTGTGGCAATTGTGCATTTTCTAATATTTACGCACTAGTATCCAATTGGTTGGCTTCACATCTAATTGCACAGGCAATAGGAAAACAAGCTTCCACCCCAACCACATCCAGTCTTGGGGTGGCGGCTTGTTTTCCTATTGCCTGTGCAATTGGATGTGAAGCCAACCAATTAGATACTAGTGTGTAAATATCAGAAAATGCACAATTGCCACGGCAAAGAAAATCAGCCAATTAATGACAGTAAACTGTAATTTATTAACACATTACATTATTATTACCTCACAAAATCCAACTGAAAAGTTTACAGAATTATTACCAATAGGTAAATATGGGTCATTATTTTTTAGATTAAGCCAAGGCGTCAGCTTAAGTATTTCAAAGCCTTTTAACTTCTTTGGTATCATTTAAGTCATAAACTTATGTTTTTTGAACATTAGTATAATGCTTAGTTTACTGAAGAAAAGTTTAATAGTGTAAAATATACAAATAATAGAAATAAATCTTATTTCTATTAGCTGTATTTTTTGCTAAAACCCTTTTTTCTATTTTAATAAGCCAAGAATTAAATATGAGTTGCATGGGAGAGTAATAGCAGCCCCAAAGCTATAATTGCTATTACCCTATCTTTGGCTCATATAATTAATTTCTTAGTTATTTTTAGAAAAAAAAGTTGTTGTATTTAAAAGACTATTTACCCTATGTGAAATATAAGTTTTTGTTATGCGTCCAACTTCATGAACATGTCCTACTAATCCTTTAGTAGTATCAGCTCTCTTTGTTTCTCTGTCATCTGTGCAGAACTTTGCACAATAATTTATTTTGGAGTACTCCTTAACATCCTCAAATGTCAAAGGTGAAACATACAGCTCACCATCTTTCATTAAGTATGAAAGATTAACATAAAATGCTTTGACTTCAAGCCAGCTTTGTTTAGGCCTAGATTTTCTATCATAGATGTGAAAAAAGATTTTTTGGGAAACATCTGAATTATTTACAAGTGTCTCATATAGACCCTTTCTTTCTTCCTCTCTCTCAAAAACCATTTTGAGATCATTTATATTTTTTATATACATCTCATTTTCCTTTTGTTTAAATATTTTAGATAGTACACCAAAATGACCATCAACAATACTTTTGCCATGACACTCAACAAATCTATTAAACTTAATTGTTCCTTTTATAATTTTAGGTACCTCTTTAAAAAGATAATATAAGAATTCATAAGATCTGAAATGATTACCATTATCAGTCCAAACTTTAATATTTTTAATATTCTTAAATTTATTATTTTTAAGCAGACTTATCAAACACTGACCTGAAAACAAAGAGTCATAAGATAAAATTTCAGATAAAAAGTCATGATACTCATATTTAATTTTCTCATTTTCTTTAAAAGCAATTGCAAATCCTAATAAAGAAATAGGTATTTTCTCATAAAAACAATTATTTGTCTCTATAGGACCCCCACCTATTTTAAAGTTTTCTTTATAGTCTATTACTATAACACATGAATTATTATCAAGATTATTTATATCACTAATATATTCTTTATTTTGATGCTTATAAAACTTTTCATGTAGGTCAATAGATTCCAAATTTTCTTTAATAGATTTAGGCAATGGCAACTTCTTTATACTCAAATCCTTTTTCTTCATTTCTAATGACTTTTTTAAGTTGCAAATGTTACACATCAGTTTTCTTTTTGCTTTTAATTATATTATTAGGAATAAGCTTATAAAAAGTGGAAAGTGAAATAGAAATATTGTTTTTTATTTTCATATCTTTGTAAATTTCTTTTTTTGTTTTCAATAATGAGTATTTTATTTTAGTTGAGTATTCACTCAACTCTTTTTGCAATTCTTCATAAATCAATCCAGGGGATTTTTTAGTGAATTGGCTAGTTGGAAATGAATTTTTTAATATATGTTTTAAAATATTTTTTATGTTTTTTTCTTTACTGAATCATTTTTTCCTTTTTTATTTTTTGAATTTAATGATGCTTTTTTAGCATTTTTTTATTTTTTTAGAATATGAATACTCATTTTTTGTTGTTTTAAATCCACAATCCCAAAGCTCTTTCAGACTGTAGCTTGATGTAACCAATGCTCTTAGGGAAGGAAGGTGCTTGGCAGGGGACTCTGACATCAATTCCTTTAGGTTGTTAAGGAAATCATCTATCTTAGAATTTTGTATGACAGGTAAGAAGGTACTTTTTCCAAACTCTGTTTTTAATAAGAAATGCTCAACAAAGCTGTTAAGATCACTGCCAGCAGTAAAAAGGAATGCTTGTTTAAGCATAGAGATTCTTTCTCTCTTAGTAGAAGCCCCCAGTGAGAAGAAGGGTGTCATCTGAGGTGCAAACTTGATAGGTTCCATAATGATAGTGGTTGGGTTCCTTGGCTTGGTTCAGGCAGTTCTTGCTTGGAAATAGATGTGCAGTTATCAGAGAGGAGTAAAGGTGTAGATTGTAAAGTAAATTTCTGTAAAGTTGAGCTGTTTAAATACCATGTTAGCTGAGCTTTTGCACTACAGGCATAAATCCCCAACTGACCCCCAACTGATCTCCTAAATTTATCAATATCACCCCTGAAGTCTGATATCATTGTTTATTTACCCCTTTTTATATTATGGTTAACTGTTGATATTTCCGCAAATAGTACTTCAATCTTGCTCAAACTAGTATCATTAGAAAGCCCTTAATCTCAGCTTTTGGAATTGTGCTGCAACTTTATATTCCAATACCAATTTAGTATCTTGAAGTGGCTTTGAATGTAAGATTATAAAATTATTATTTGAAATAAAATATGCTAATTAACTCTTAAAGTATGATATTTTAATCAGTAAACTAAATTTAAAGTAAAAATCATTATTTAGCTTACTTTTAGTAACCAACTCAAAAATCTTTTTTTAAATAAACTTAAGTTTATTATAACCTTTAACAGTTCTTAAAAAATGAACTTTATATATTTTAAATCTATCAAAACAAAAATGTTTTTCTAATCACATATAAATATTTGCTTGTATAATTAAATTTGTATCTTATTTTTATAGATACAATGACTAAGATCATTTTCCATTTAGTTCAAATAAATTTTAACCTTTATAAAATTTAATTAAATAAAGCAAGATTTTGATACATTCTTTTTTATGTTTGAATTTTTTATACATATTATCTCTAGCATACAGTATAAAAATATAATTTTATTAAATAGTTGTATAAAGCTATTTTATTAATATTAAATACTTAAATTTTGAAAGGAAAAACTTTTACTCTCTTATAAGTTCTTATTATATATTTTCTATAAAATCTAACTTAATAATAAATTACTTATGCTAAATGAGATCACTGAAATTTCAATAAAAGTTCAGTTTTAATTTTAGTTTTAGTTTTTTTAACTTTTTACTAGATTTTTTTTAAAAAATCCAAAATTATTTAATATTTATTAAATATGCAAAAAAGCTATCTGCCCTCTTTTTAAAAAGAGGGATTCAAAAATTATTATATTTTAAATTAAATATTTTAAAAAAGCTAAGATTTTAGGCAACAATTTGATTTCCAACAAAAAGCATCATATCAGTTTTTATTGTATTTTTAGGTTGCTCTTTTTAGAATGATGTCATTTTGTACTAATCAGCTTTCAAGAAATAATGGTATATGAAATAAGATTGTTACTAGCTTTTAATACAGTTTAATTTAGCTGTAAGTAGAAAATGATTAATTTAATATAGGTTTTTATATTTTAAGGATTAAATAAGATTTATTTTGATAAATTGTTGTAATTATTTAAATTTATTGATAAGAAAATTAAAACAAAATTTTAAAGTTTTAAGTAGCACAGTTAATAGGAAACAGATTAATCTAACAAATAATGACCCATATAGTGGTTGACAATACCACAAAACACTACCAGGACAGTAGGATCACTTGCCACAATAATTAATGGGGCAAGGGAGTTGTGCAGAATCAGGAAAATGAACAATTGAATTTCTCAATTCTGAGCCATACTAATTTTAAAGGGCAAAAGCAAAAGAGAGAGATTTGTCCTCAAAATAACCCATTGAAGGCAAAATCAAAACATGGTGAATGGCAGCATTCACAACATTGCCCCCCCTCTAGATTGGCCTTAGGGGTGTAGTACTTGCTAGGAATTTGGCATGCACTCGGACAAACAGGCAACCACTAGAGAGGAGTTTCACAGTGTACTCTGACCCTTGCTTGAAGGTCACTTCATAAGTTCCAACCCACAACTTATCTAGCTTGTGAGTGCATCTTCCTACTATATGCTGATAGTAGAGAACTTGGTCCCCAATATTGAACTCAGGCAAGGGAGAGTGTCCAGCATTGTCATAAGAGAGCTCCAGCACCTTGGTCTTATATGCAGAAGTGTATGCAGTAGCCTGTATATCAATGATGCGGTTGACTAGATCTTTGATATGGTCATCAGGGTTTATAGCCTTATCAGAGGAGAGTAGGCCCCCCAAGAGCAACGGGTAGTGGCTTCACAACCATACAGCATAGCAAAAGGGGAATACCCAGTGACACAATTTTTGCTAAGGCAATAGGCAAAGAGAGCAGCGGGTAAGTATAGATCCCAGATGGCAGCATTAGAGTAACTGAGTTTTCTCATGATAGAATCCAGAGTTGAGTTTGCGCACTCAACTGCCCCATTGATGGAAGGATTATAGGGGGCAGAGAAAGGCTGATGAGACCCCAAGGCTTCAACCACAGAGGTTAATAACTTAGTATTGAAGTTGGTCCCACTGTCAGACAACAACACTTGAAGGCAACCATAGCAAAAGAATACATCTTGTAGCAGAAAGGCGGCAGTTGTCTTGGCAGTGATGTCTTTAGTAGGACGAGCTTCTACCCACTTGCCAAAATGATCAACAGCAATTAGGATAAAGCAGCAACCAGAGCAGGAGCAAGGGAGAGGCCCTACAGCGTCAATACTGACAGTGTGAAATGCATGTTGAGGGGGGACTAGCTTAAACTCATGAATGTTGGCTTTAGGTTGTTGGAGTTGGCAATCATGGCAACTAGTAATGACATCTGGGATCAGCAAAATTTTTTTCCCAGAAGTAATTCTTCTGGAGCCAGGCATGGGTCTTGGCAATGCCTCTGTGTCCCGTCTCTTTATGAGCTTGGAGCACCAACAAAAGGCAAAGAATAGGAATTACATAGGGCAATTAGTGGTCTTGTACTCTCTTGAAAAGAGATTGTCACAAATGAGGGTGTCTTCAGATAGCTTAGAAAGGGCAACTCAAACTTCCTCTTTCTTGTTCTCCCATGACAAAGGATATCCAATTAGTTCATACAACCTGTAAGCCTCAGCAGGGTGTAGAGCAAGGATGGGCATTCTTGACAGTCTATCAGCATTCTTATGTTGAATCCTGGGGCGTTGCAACACAGTGAAGTTGTATCCTTGCAGGCAGAGAGCCCATTTAGCTAGTTGTCCTTCTGGTTCCTTGAGTTGCTGTAGCCACTTGAGCAAAGCATGGTCAGTAACTACAGCAAAATGGGTGCCATACACGTAATGGTGGAACTGCTTGGCAGCATTCAGCACAGAAAGGCACTCCTTCTTGGTCACACTGTAATTTTTCTAATGCTTATTCAGGACACAAGAGGTGTAAGCTACAGGGTGATCCACACCTTCATCATCCAATTGAACCAAGATAGCCCCAATAGCCAGGTCACTAGCATCAGTATATAGGAAAAATTCCTTATTGTAGTCAGGATATACTAGTATGGGAGCCTCTTTGAGTTTTTGTTTGAGGGTCTCAAAGGCTTGTTGTTGGCTGGCAGTCCATTCAAAAGTGACGTTACGCAGCAGCTGGACCAAGGGCTTGCTAGTGTCAGCAAAGTTGGGGATGAATTGTCTATAGTATCCCATCATGTCCAGAAAGACTTGGACTTCTTGCAGATTGGTGGGCAGAAGCATTTTGTTAATGGTCTCAACTTTCTTAGTCATGGGGCAAATTACTGTCTGAGTCACCTCATGCCCCAAGAATTCAAGGCATTCCTTGAAGAAGGCGCACTAAGAAGGCTTCAACTTAAGTCTAGCTTCACAAACCTTTATGAACACTTCCTTAAGGTGGACCAGGTGATTGGTAAAGGTAGCACTTAAGACAGCTATATCATATAAGTATACTAACACACACAAAAGCTTCAAATCACAGAGGATGGAGTCCATGGATTGTTGAAAAGTAGCTGGAGCATTGCAGAGCCCTTGCAGCATTTGTGTAGGCTCAAACAGTCCTTTGGAAGTGATGAGTGCAGCCTTCTGTCTATCCTTGGGGGAGAGATCAAATTGCTAGTAACCAGAAGCCAGTTAATGGCAGAGAAGAACTTTAAGCCCCCAAGGCGGCAGAGAGCATCATCAATGTGTGGTAAGGGGTAGGAATCCTTCTTGGTTAAGGAATTTAAGAATTGGTAATCCATCACAATACAATGACCTCCATCCTTCTTTTTCAATATGAGCAAGGGGGGAGGCCCATGGACTTTGGGAAGGAGCAAGCAGCCCAGCATCTAAAAGTTGTTTGAGCTCTTTAGACACCTGATCATCCTCTACACGACTGCAGTAATGGGGTTTAGAGCAAAAGGGGGAGCATCACCAGTATCAATCTGGTGAATGATGCCTTTGGCTAAACCATAATCTGTGCTATCCTTAGCAAAAATATCCAAAAACTGATCCAGTAGGTCAAGCACTTCTTTCTGCTGAACCAGAGATAGCTGCAGGAAGTCTTGAGAAGTAAACAATGATAGGACTTTTGGCTCATCCTCAGGTAAGTTAAAGTCCTTAAATGTACCAAAGGGATGTAGTGATAGGACGTCAGGAGCATTCAACAGCCTGCCATAGTCAACAACCTGCCCTCTAGACACATGTATGGGGAGAGCAGTCAAGTTTGCAACCAACAGTTGAACAGGGTCTTTATGAGAGACATCCAAGATTCCTGGGCAGAGATAGGGTTTGTTGCATCCTAGCAAAGGAGGAGAGTACAACTCTAGGAACATACACTTGGGAAGCTCATAAAATATTTGGGAGTCTAGGATAGCCTGAGACCCAGGAGGAATATTCACAGCAGAAATGGCCAAGAGAGGGATCCCTTAAGACGCAGGACAAGCCATGGGAGGGCACTTAATGTTGGAGGAATGGGTACAGTATTTTAAAGTGAAAGCACCAGTGGGATATTCCAAGGCACATGTATTGAGGCGCTTCCCAGAAACTTTAACTGGCTCTTCAAAGATCAAAGGGACCTTATATCTTAAGATAGAGAGGTAACTGTCCTCTAAGTTGTTGATCTCATTATATTCCCTAAGGAATTGAGTTCTAACTAGAAGGTTGTAGCTATTGTTCTCCAAGACAACAGCAGGCGCAGCCAAGAGTAGCTTGCCAAACCACATGGGCAGAGCAGAATAAGCTCCTATAGCGCAAGTCATGGACAGCCCAGCTATGCCATACAACTGATGATAGTTAAGATTGGGGGAAATTTTGAGCTTCTTGACAAGCTTTGAAGAGACAACATTAACAGGAGACCCTGTGTCTAAGACAGCCTTAATTTTCACCTTTTGGATGGATATTTCCACACAAGTGGTAGAAAGACAAAAGGGAGGGAGGACAGCCAGAATGTCTTGGGCTTCTGCTAGTACTTTGCCCCACTTTTTGATCATGCATCTTAGGCCTGGGAACTCCTTATAGACCATCTGAAAAGGGAGCAAGACTGACACATTTTTGAACACAGTTTCAGCAACCTCAGCAGCTTCCTTGGAAAAGTTGACAAGCACAGGGGATCTCTTGGCTTGAGTGATTTATGGGCAAGAGACAACTTCCTTGGCTTCAGGCAGAGGCTTGGCAGTTGTTGTAGTCTTCCCAGAACATAGCTTATAAGGGACTACAATAGTTTCAGGGACAGCTAGGACAGAATACCTATAGGTGTCAGGATCTTCCATATAAGAATTTTTCATGTTAGAGTCATAAGATATGTTGTGGAATAGCAGCAGAATGAGAGGAGCTTCAGTTTCAGCAGGCTCAGAGTCAGCAATGGAGGGGGAATTGAAGGAGACTGGGAAGAATTGTCAACCAAGAGCGTCTCTGCCTCTAGGTTGACTATTCTTTTCCTGCCTGTTCCTTGGGATCAGCTCCTTAAACTCAAGGATTGGTGCAGACTTGGGAGTGTTGACCTATCTTTCCACAGTTATGGCAACCCTGGCGTCAAGGAGGATTCTGTGAGTTCATGGTAAGGATACGCGGGCCACACAAGAACAAACCAGAGGTAGAGGCGGCATAATTCTCCTGCACAACTGCCTCAGAATGGGTAAGGTGCATATCCTGCAACAGTGTCTTTATGATCCTTATAGAAGAAAGCATGGCTTTATGGGCCTTGAAGTGAAGACACAGGAGCTGGTTAACCTTGAGGGCTTGAGCGCAAGCCATGTATGCTTCATGTGCAGTCAACTGGTGGCTTGTGATCAGTTGTTGTCCTTCCATGTAGAATCTATCTGTGAATTCAGATAGGGTCTCGTTTGGCTTGAAAGCAATGTGCATGAAGGCGTCCTTCTTCACTTCCAGACTAAGGTCACCACTAAACCTGTCAATCAGAAGTTGCTTCATATCTTTCCAGGTTTTGATGGTGGGCAGCTCTGGCACTAGTACTTTTTGGCAGGTCGGGTGTAGACAGATCAGAATGTGTTCCTTCTTAACCTCATCTGAGGCTCTTCTCATGGCAGTTTCATAGATAGTTAGGAAAACTGCAATGGTAGAGGTTTTGGGGTTGAAGACTTGCTTAAAGGTAGGCTTAAAATGTACTTCTGGAGTTGGGCTGCCATTATTGCTATCAAGTACATTTATGCATGGGGAAAATTCTGCTTTGGACTTGGTGGGGGGCTGTCTGGCTCACAGCTGGCAAACACTTTCCTCAAGGCTAATAAAGGTTTCTCAGTGCAGGTGCCCGTATTATTAGCTAGGGTGGTCTGCCACTCAGTAACATCCAGGAGCTGGCCCTGTGCTGATACTACTGAGGACAGTTTGGCCAGTCAGGAAGTAAAAGACGGGCCCACCAAAAAGCAAGGGGCAAACCTGTCATTTACTGAATTGATTACTTTACTTAGTTCTTGTATATCTTTATCAAGCTCAGAGTGATCTTGCTTCAGGATTTCCACTTTATTGGCTAGAGCTATAAACTCTCTATCACAATGAAAGCAGGGGGCTCCCAAAAAGCCAGGGCAACAACCATCTTTGCGCACAACTTCAGGTGGGCTAACAATAGACGCCATTGCCTCATGCAAAGTAGCAGCTCTTGTTGTAAATCAGCAACCTGAGCTGTCAGAGCAAGCACTTGAGGATCAGGCTGAGGAGCTTCAGGGGGGATCCTGACTGCAGGTAGATGCTCTTAAATCTTGAATGGCATCCCAGAGCCTCTGTTCTCTATCCACTAACTTTTTGGATGGAGGAGAAGGCGGAGCATCTGCTTTGGAGGCAGACAGTTCATTTATTTGAGTCTGGAGTTTGGCAATGGTAGCAGCGGTAGCAGTCTTTTCTTGATCAAAGTCCTTGTCAAGTTTGTGGAGGCCCTTTTCAGCATGGACCACTACTTGCTGTAATTGGTCAAAGAAGTAAGCACTGAACTTGTTGAGTTGTTTGACAAGTTGTTCAAAGTCGGTGAGATAGGCGTTTAGAGTGGAGTCTACTTGGGCACACCAGGGCTGTTCCAGCTGGTGGAACTCATGAAGGCGCTCTCTGAAATACTCAGGGATGTATTGGCGCATTCTTTCAATGGTGGTGACCAAGAAAGATTGGGAGGTGACAGAGCCGTGCTGATTGTTGGATATTAAAGAAAACAGGGAATGGATCCACTGCTGGTAGGTCACAAACTGATCCCAGTGATGAGTGACGGCGGCTTGCAGCAATGAAATCTCTTGAACGTGGAGCCCTAATACCATTTGATGATGGGCTAAAGCAGGTTGTACAAAGGAGGTCAATAAATGTTCAGTGGATCCAGCTGCTGAGAGGAGATGCTATGGAAATTGTGGAGCTACAATCAATTTGTAATATTCTGCTCAATTGAACTGAAGCTGGAGGCAAGGAATGGCTCTATCACGGGGTATCCCAAGGGCTACTGCCATGACTTGTTCCAAGCCAGGGGTACCCAAAAGGTAGGCCACTAGGCAGGGACTACTCCCAAGGTTCAGTACAGTAGGGATAATAGGTGGGTTGGTGATGTCTTCCTCAATAGGAGGACTGGTAATTTCAGGTGAAGTTGGCTATTGTATGGGCAGAGGCAAAGGTCCTGAAAATGTTGTTGCAAAAGGGGTAGCCAAGGGGCTTACAGCCCCTGTAGTGAGCACCATTTTTGTTGTGATCTGAGGTGCAGCACTGAGTCACAACACAAAATCCTAACTTTAAGATTAGATTTGTACTAAGTATTGGTTAGAATGGCAGGGAATGCTATGTGAAAACCTTGTGGCCCTGATTGAATAATATCTTGTAGACGTGGCTAGAGAGGCTCCAAAGTACACGGAGACACAAAGACAAAATGTGAATAGAACTTAATTTTATTGGAGAATAGGAAATGGAATATATAGTGATAGACAATACCACAAAACACTACCAGGACAGTATGATCACTTGCCACAAGCATGAGTGGGGCAAGTGAGTTGCGCAGGATCAGGAAACTGAACAAGTGTATTTCTCAATTTGGAGCCAGCCTCATTTCAAAGGGCAAAATCAAAAGAAAAAGATTCATCCTTGAAATAACCCAACAAAGGCAAAATCAAAATATGGTGAATGGTGGCATTTAACACTCTTTGAATTTGTGGGACAGGTCTGTTGTCTTGTTTCCCAAGGTTACCAGTTGGGATTTTCCCTGGACTGGTACACCCAGTTCCTCAGCTAGACTACATTTCCTGTAGCTAAGGGTTATCTCACTGTCTAGGAGGGCTATGGTGTTCACTCATGGTCATGGCAACATAAAATAATGTCAATGATAGGATAGGACTGGGAAGCCTTATTTATTGCTGAAATGATGGCTCCTTAGGTTCTATTGGTGCAGCTAGTGCAGTCCTTAGATAAGTGGCCACTCTGGTGGCAATATAAGCATAGCCCACTTCTGACATGGTGTTGGTACTCTTCTGAGGTCATGTTCAAACAAGGCCTACTAGCACCAGGGGGTTGGTTGTTCTGGGCCTGTCTAGCATGGTATCCTTGTGGTTGGCTGAAGTCAATGCCTCTTGTCACAGTAGGTTCCATCATGCCAGGAATTATCTGCCCAAGCAAGAAGGCTCAAAAAGCCGGGAAACCTCTATCAAAATTGACCAAGTTAACAGATTTAAATCAAACAGTCAATTAGAAATGGGTTACGGCTGCTCCAGTCTGTCAGCTGAAACCAGTTCCTCCTTGCAAATTGACGTTGATAAATTGGCGTAATTTGAGGGTCACCCAATACAAGCTGGTTAATCAGCATGGTTGTCAGAAATTGGTCACACAAGGGTTCTTTGCAACCAAGACCAGATACTTACTTGACAATGTGGAAGGAATAGAAGCCCAGGATCCAGGCGGTATTGCTTAGTTGATTTTCTGATATATATTGAATAATTTTCACTGTTTCAACTTAAAAGAGTTGAGTCCTCCCAAAATTTTACTCAATAAAAATCATTTATCCCTAGCTCTAATTTACTTTTCAAAATGCATCCTGTGGTTGAGTTGTTACAATATATTCCTTACAATCTAATTCTCAACCAAATCATTTATGGAAGATGGGGCCCTGCAGTTGGAACTTTGTTGCTGATGCCACCCAAAGTTAATTTTGCGCCAGCCAATCTTGAAGCCCCTCCCCCCATTTTGGAAACTGAAAATTGTGTTGCCTCCCAATGTCCAGAATATTTTTCTAAAGATACGTTGATGTTGTCTCAGGCCATTTATCTTGGGCTACTTTAGTTAGGATTAATTGTTCTACTTAATCCTGGTATTACAATTGGAAATTTTACAAAAAGATATTTGAAGCCACGTTGGTGGTTAATCATTAATTCTATGTGGATTTGGGTGGTAATTACCCATCACTTAGAAGCAGCTTCATACCATCCCGCAATTTCTGTCACACCTCTGGCAATAGCCAGGAGCTTGTCTTTGGGAAGGTTGCATTGATGGTGTCTCATTAGGCTGGCATAGTTTGGATTCAACCTGTTTCTGAAGTGTAATCCTGATATTTTTTCAGGGATCTTGGCGGCCTCTGCCAGGCATAGAAATCTTTGTATGTAGGTCTCCAGATTGTCCCTTCCCTGGTTCAGGCGTATGAGCCCCATATAGGCTTGGATCTTGGCCCCAGCAGGAGTGGTAGCAGTTTTCATTCTCTCCAGTAATTAGTCATAGGAGAGTATGAGGTCCAAGTCTTCCTTTAGGCTGGTCAGGAAGGTCTCTCTGGCATCATCCTTCAGTTGAGCAGCCACCATCATAACCTTCTGAGCATTGTCTCTATAGCTCTCAGGGTGGGCATAGAACAGGGTGTTTATCATTACCATTTCTTTTCTGAAACCAGCCAAATCCATTTTTGGCAGGTCAGGAGGTTTGTGGGGGCAGCAGTATTTTGGTCTAAGGTGGAGATTGTCACAGTCTAGACCTGGTATGGCTTGGCAACAACTCCTTCTTAAATTTCATTTGTTTCTTGCTTTTTGTTCATAAGCTGTATTAGGTAGTAAGCTGAGGTCAAAAATAAAAGCATATAAGATGCCCCTATAATTAAAGAATAATAGGGGCCAAGGGTTACTAGTTTTGTTAAGGTTGACATACTATCACATCCCATACCAGAGTCTGGATGGACTCCCACAGAGGAGGCAGGTTGGGCCTGAAAGACAATGTGCAAAATTGGTGCTATTCTGACTAGGAGATCAACTGCTGAAGCTAGGAGACGCCAACTTCTAGTATGGGGCACAACCTGATTGATCAGCCCCAATACTGTGATACATTAGTTTTAAAAGCTATAACAAAAACCAAAAATACCTCAGATTTAAACAGAATGATTTCAGATTTAAACAAAATCCAAGTTGCGCAAAATTCAGGATTCAATTAATTTATAAAAATTCAGTTAATAAATGAACTGTCAAACAAAAAATGAAATTTCACTAGCCCATAATACAAAATTATATCTAACATCAAATGGTGTAGTTCAAACTACAAACAAAATGAACTGACACAACAAGTGAAATGGATGGATGATGTTCCAGAGTAAATTATAATCCAATCAGGATTCATATGAGTCACCAACAGAAGGACTAAAGTGAAACAAAACTTGAGAAATCTAGAAGCAAGATTCCACAAGCACAAAACAAAATGAACTCACACAAGATGTGTAGTATGAGCAGCCTAAAATAAAAAAATAACAGTTTAACAGCCAATCAACAGCTATCCAATTTAGGAACAGAGGCATTTTATTCATTTTCATGGCTCCAGATTTGTATGAAAAGGTTTTGAGAACCTTCCAAATATGGACTCAAGATTACAATAAAAATAAATCATTATATTTTAAAATTTCTACTTTTAGTGATTATATCCTAGATTTTTTACAATGGTTTTTACAAGCAATATCTTTGACAGCGCCAGCAGCCAAACCAGCTTCAATGGAGGCGAGGCTCAGAACGTGGAGGCACCTGTTTACACCCAAGTCTTTCAGGCGGGTAACAAGGAAGCTGACCTGTACCTGACCACCAGACCTATGGCTTTGAATTGTTTGAGAGTCACTCAGTGTCTAGCTCTGCCCCTGCTCCTGTACCCACACCCTCACAAGCTGCCCACCAACCAACCAATCAGGATGGCAACCTTGATTTGGAGCAACTTCCTGCCAACAGCCTACCTGCCCCCCTACAGACAATCAGGCTTTAGCTCCCCCGGCCCAGCGCCCCAAGCAACAAATCATCACTGCCCAAATTCTTCAGGAAATTGTGGCACTGAATCTACAGGGTCTGTCTTGGGAACAGATTACCGCCCAGTTGCAATTTACCTGAGCTACTGTCATGCGGGAATTCAACAACCTGATGAACAGGGGGAATCTGATTGGGATGGCCAAGAAGCCCAAGAAGGCCCCCAAGTGACAAATATCTGAGGTATACCCAATCATGCTTGACCTCCCCCAGCGGGATCCCAAGCTTCCCTTGACCCAGGTCCAGAAGCAGCTTGCGCACCATAAAATATGGGTCTCCAAGCGCATGGTGCAGCTCTAATGTATAGGAAGGTGCTTCCATACAGGTTCTTACCAATTTTGCCAGCAACCAATGAGATGGCACTGAGGATTTCCCTTATGGCACCGCCATCAAATAAACCCTGGTCCAATGCCTGACTAGTCTAACTGATGACGTCTTGTTTATCTCCTATTACAAGCTATCAATAGCTTTTGATGATTTGGTGAGCAAGGAAAAGCCGCTGCCAAATAAGAAGGAAGAAGGTCAAGAAGGGGACGTTCATTGGTGCATTTCTGGCTGTTTCAGCCAAGGGTTTTGTCTACTATTGAACAAACCCAGATTTCATCAATGGCTACTCATACATCCACATCATTGGTGGATTACTCAACTCCTGGGATCACTCAAATTCCAAGTACCAGTTTTTCTTGAGCCACCAGATGGAGGGTAGCTCCACTGCCCTCAAGGCCATCCAGGGGCACCAGGCCTCAGTCTACCCTGCTGGCCATGCAGGAGTCCATCTGGCCAATGTTGTCTTCTTCAACATGGGATCCACATTACAGGAGCACCGCTTCAGGCTTTCAACAACCTCTATCTTGGGGTCCTTGACCACAATTTTCTCTTTGGCTGCCAGATGATAGCTGTCTTGTTTGCGCAAATGGTTTTCTATGTGAACATGGGCAACCAATCACGTAAGGATAAGCGCCTTCCACCTTGGGCCACTGCCACTTATCAGCCCATCCAGCCAATGACCAATGAGGAATACAACAAGCGTTATATGGCAGTTATCACGCAAAATCCTCCTGCATCCACCCTGCCATCAACACCCCTAACCCGCAAGCCCAACCCACTCAATCCCAGACCCCCCAGGCCAGCACTGCCTCTATGTCTTCCTTCCTGCGTTATTCTGCCTCCTAGGCACCACTCTCCCCTGCCCCAATAAACCCCTGTCACCAATCATTTTCTATTTATATTTTCTATTTTTAAATTTCAATTGTTCATGTTCTCTTTGTTTATAGCTGGTTTTTATTCTTTATGTTCAGCTTATTTCTATAAAAATCATATATTTACTATACCATGTATCTAGATCCAGAACACAGTTATTTTTAGCACTTAAACACACCCCTTGTGAAAATATTAACAACAATTTGGTGATCAGCTAAATTTGAATTAGAAAATTATAGTGTTAACTGTTTTTAGATAAAGTTGTTACTGATCTGAATTCAAAACCTTAATGATAAAATTTAAGCCAATCAGGAGCCAAGTGATAAAGTGATTGTTGTGACATAAAGGGTCATTTAATAATTCTTTGGTGTATGTGCGCTAATTAATATGATTGGCTGGATCTTTTGCTATTGTACGTCATTGCTGCTGTGGCAAGTTGTTGGTGGAATAGTGCTCAATCAGCTACTGGATTAGTACTAGTCCACCAACAACTTGCCACAGCAGCAATGTTGTACAATGGCAAAACATCCAGCCAATCATATTAATTAGCGCACATACACCAAAGAATTATTGAATGACCCTTTATGTCACAACAATTACTTTATCACTTGGCTCCTGATTGGCTTAAAGTTTATCATTAAGGTTTTGAATTCAGATCAGTAACAACTTTATCTAAAAACAGTTAACACTATAATTTTCTAATTCAAATTTAGCTGATCACCAAATTGTTATTAATATTTTCACAAGGGGCTATGTCAAGAGCCAAAAATAATACAGTAGCTTTAAAAGCTATAGCAACAACCAAAAGTACCTCAGATTTAAATGAAATTATTTCAGATTTAAACAAAATGCATCTCTCAGGTTAAAATATACACTCTTTTAACAGGGTTTATTGGTGTTAATGGGCAAAATGAGTCAACACAGCAACAAAGGGCTCACACACAAAGCAAAATTGTTCAAAATACAATCCAAAATACATTGATTCACAAACAAAATGGTGTGAGTTAAATTTTGGTGTACATGTGTTTACTATGTGAATCAGTGACAAAATACACCCAAGCAAGGTGTGTCAAAACGCAAACCAAAAACAAAACACAATAGCAACTCACTGCGTAAACAAAATCACTCATGCAAGGTGTGCAATGGATTGTAATCATGAATGATACCAAGGTATCTAAAATAAGACACAAGATCTGAAACATAAATTTTAAAAATATTGTGTTGGGTGTTTGAATTTGGCAGTAAAATCTAGGAAAATGGGTGAATTTCTTTTGAGTATTCTAAAATGGGCGTTGTAAAACCAAAAACAACTAACTAAGAAATAAATAATCTATAATTGGGATATTGTGTGGGAAAAAATATTAATTGAATATCCATAAACAGATGAAAGCAATAATTAAAAATAGGGAGTAACTTAATTAAGTTTTATTTAATATTTTATTAAATTCTCAAAATGGAAGGAATATAGCAACAGACCACCATTGCACTTGTTGTGCGCCGCAGTTGCAGTCGCCCCTGCGGGTCAAATAATAGACTTAGTGCAACCCAAGTGCCTACTCAAGGAGGAGATGGGAGAAGAGAGTTCCATAGTGATGCTGCACTGACACAGCCGGTTCAAGGAGCACAAGCTGCTAGGGTGCAGAGCATAAAACCTTGGGTCCCAAAGCTGACCTGGAAGCCAACCAAGGTCACCACTATAAAGAAAGTTAGAAACAAGGAGGTATAACTTACTTTGTATGTGTTTGACGTTGTATATCAACAAGAGTTGGTCCCGTCAGCCATACTGGAGAAGGTAAGCCTGTACTTGATACTAGCTACAAGCCCTATGTCAGTGATGGCAATCAGGAGAATGACAAGGAGCCCCAGTTCTATCAAACCAATGAGGGACAGCTGGTGTTAAAAAAGATAGCAGCCTTCTATACCAAGGTACCTATACCCTGTGTTGTGCCCAATGCCAGCAAGTCAATCCCCACCGCTAAAAAGCCCGCCCAGAAGCGCATCCCTGACATCAAACCATCATCCTGCTTAAGCTAATGCAGGAATTGGGTGATTACAAGGCAGCTGCGGCCATTGTTGGAGTGGATCCCAAATACATCAGCAAGACCTTCCAAAAATTCATCATACTGGTTGTGTCCTTGCTGCAGAGAAATCCTTACGTGTGTCAACCATGCTCACCAAGGAGCACAAATGGGCAATCTGCCAGAGGATAACCTGGGATTGCCATATTAAACTGGCAAATATACAGGCCATGGTGAAATCTGCTTTTGGGATTGAGGTCTTGATTTCCTTCTATTATCATTTGGTCAAGGGAATGCGCTTTTCCCAGAAAAAGCTTGGGGTATCCCCCTACAACAGAAACAGCCCAGCCAATATTGACGTCTGGAAAAACTATGCAGAGGCGTACACTGCCCTCAAAGCCAAGGGGACAGTCAAATTTTATTATATTGACAAATCAGCATTTGCCTTGTCAATGTGTAATGAGTATGGCTATGTTCCCATAGGCTCCAATAATGGGATGGCTTGGTATGCTGCATTCCGCGCTACAGCCTACTCAATGGTGGCTCTCCTCATCCAAAGGGGGTTGAGCTTTATCATATGATATTGGGTTCTTGCAACAGCTGTACCTTCTTGTCATTCCTCCAATTGGTCCAGGAGCACTTGAGGCGCACAAGCCTGGGATTCACCAATGTGATTGTGTTGGACAATGTTGGTCTCCACAAAGTGGCTGATATTCTTGAGAAATTTCCAATGATTGACACAAGCATTGCAGTGGGCCCCCAGCAATTGGCCACGGCAAATTTACGCCTTTTCTTCCTCCCAGCTTATTTTCCCTTCATAAATCCATCAAGAAAGTCTTTGGGTGGCTCAAGCAAGTTGTCAAGCAAGGAACCCTAACTGCGACTGAGGACCTCTATAATTTGCTGCAGGCCTGGATCCACACCCTCCCAGCTGAGACTGTGCCCAAATTCTATGGCCACGCTGATTTGTTCATCCCCACATGCCTAGCCAAACAGCCAATCAATTAAAGGCTTAGCTTGTCCAATTTTTTTATATTCTCTTATTTACTATTCAAGATTTATTAATTATTATTTTATATTTAGATGTTTCCAAGCCCGCAATCACATTTAGAAGATCCATCAATAGATGTAAGTAATTTATTTATTTTATTATATTTTGTTTTACTATGCCATCTGAGGTAATTCCAAACGCTTGATACTTTATTACACAAATAGATTTGTACCACTTTGTCAAATAAATATAAAATAGTCTTATAAAAATTAAACGTAAAGTGTACAAGTTGGAATTTATTTTATTAACATATTATTTTATGCTTTTATGAAACCCGTTTCTGCAATATATTTTGCAAAACTGGTTTGCTGAAATAAAAATTATAAGAATTTATTATAATTAGAAAACTATAAATTGTAATAAAAAGTCTTTGGAATCATATTTTTATTATGTGCTCTTGTAGTGGGTTCTTTGTATGTACCCACTCCGCAATGGAGGTGGCGCACAACCTCCACCGCCACACCGTGAACGGTGGATACACCCTTATTGAAATACTACCTCCTGCTGGTAAAAGGGAGGATGGTGAGATGGGAATGGAGGAGCAGCTTTTCTGGCAAAGCTGCAAACCCAAAGATGCCAGCCAGGACCAGGGCGTCCTGGATCACATGATCAACCAAGTTTGTTGTGAATGCTGTTATTCACTGTATTTTGATTTTGTCTTTGGTGGGCCATTTTGAGGACAAATTGCTTGCTTTTGCTTTTGCCTCTCAAAATGAGTTGATGACTGATTCAGGTAGTACAGTTGTTTGGTTTCCTGATCCTTGCGCAACTCACTTGCCCCACTAATGCTGGTGGCAAGTGTCCTACCGTCCATGTACTGTTTTGTGGTAAAGCTACACAGTATATATTCCCACTCTTTATACCCAATAAATTTTAAGTTATATTTACATTTTGTATTTGTGTCTTCTGTACTTCCACGCCTCTCTCTAGCCATGACTAGTAGAGATTATTCTTCCAGGGCCGCAAGGTAAACACATTTGCTTTCCCTGTCATCTAACCAAGACTTAGTACAAATCCAATCCTAAGGTTAGGATTTCCCGTTGTGTGTCTGTGCCACGCCTCAGAACACAAAAAATGGTGCTCACTACAGGGGCTGTAAGCCCCTTGGTTATCCCTTTTGCATCTACGTTTCAGGTCCTTTGCCTCCGCCTATACAAGAGTCAACTTCACCTGAAATAACCAGTCCTCCTATTGAGGAAGATATTGCTGACCAGCCTATTACCCCCACTATACTGAACCTTGGAAATGGTCCCTGCCTAGTTGCTTACCCCATGGGTACCCCTGATTTGGAACAAGTTATGTTGGTAGCCCTTGGGATAGCCCGTGAGGGAGCCATCCTTTGCCTTCAGTTGCAGTTCAGTTGGGCTGAATACTACAAATTATTTGTGGCTCCTCAATTTTCACAACATCTCCTCTCAGCGGCTGGCCCCTCTGAGCACTTACTATTGTCCTTTGTACAGCCTGCCTTGGCTCACCATCAAATGGTATTGGGGCTCCACGTCCAAGAAATCTTGTCTCTGCAAGCAGCGGCTACTCATCACTGGGACCAGTTTGCTGCCTATCAACAGTGGATTCATTCCCTGTTTTCATTGGTATCTGACAATCAACGCAACTCTGTCACCTCCCAGACCTGTTTGGTTAATTCTATTGAACAAATGCTCCAGTCTATTCCCAAATACGTGAGAGAACATCTATACAAGTTTCATCAGCTAGAACAACCCTGGCAAGCTCAGGTGGATTCCACTCTAAACGCTTATCTCACTGACTTTGAGCACAAGTGCAACAGCTCAATGCCTTCAGTACCTATTCCTTTGAGCAGCTACAGCAGGTAGCGGACTTTGCTGCTAGTGGCCTTAATGAACTCAGTACTGCATTTGAGCAAGAGAGAGCTACCACTGCTGCTACCATAGCCAAACTCCAGAGTCAAGTAAATGAACTATCTATGCCCAAGCCAGATGTTCTGCCCTCCTCCCTTCTGATGACTTGGTGGATAGGGAGCAGAGAATATGGGATGCCATCTGAGAACTATGTACCACTACTTGCAATCAGGGACGTCCTGCTGAGGCGCCTCAGTCTGACCCCCAGGTTCTTGAGCTGACTGCCCAAGTTGCAGAGCTACAACAAGAACTTGCTGCCCTATGTGAAATGATGGCAACTGCTGCTAGTCCAGTTGGGGTTGTTGATGAAATAGGTTACTGCCCTGGCTTATCAGGAGCTCCTAAAATCCAATGCGCTAGGGAATTAATTGGCCTAGCTAACAAGGTAGATCAATTGAAACGGGACCACACAGAGCTGGATAGAGACGTACAAGAGATGAATGACGTGATCAAATCTGTGAATGATAGGTTTGCCCCTTGCCTCTCAGTGAGGCCATCCCTTACTTTGCAACTGGCTGAACTCTCAACAATAGTGACCACCCTGGGTCAACGCTTAGATACTACTGCATACAGACCACTCAAGCTGTCAATACTGGGGCTTGCGCTGTTGAGACTCTTACCACCCTTGAGGAAAGTGTTTCCCAGCTATGGGCTAGCCAGCCCCCCTCAGAATCTGAGGCAGAGTTTTCCCCGCGTATAAACGTACTTGATAGCAATAATGGTGGCCCAACTCCTGAAGCACACTTCAAACCTACTTTTAAGCAAGTCTTTGATCCTAAAACCTCAACCATTACAGCTTTCCTAACTATCTATGAAACTGCCATGAGAAGAGCCTCAGATGAAGTCAAGAAGAAAACACATTCTGCCCTGTCTAAACCCAACCTGCCAAGAAGTAGTTGTGACAGAACTACCCGCCATTGAGACGTGGGAAGATACAAAGCAGCTTCTGATTGATGATTCTGGTGGTGACCTTAGCCTGGAAGTAAAGAAGAACGCCTTCATGTACATTGCGTTCAAGCCTAAAGAGACACTAGCTGAGTTTGAAGACAGATTCTACATGGAAGGACAGCAGCTGATTACGAGCAGACATTTAACAGCCCATGAAGCCTACACGGCTTGTGATCAAGCCCTCAAGGTTAACTAGCTTCTTTGACTTCACTTCAAGGCCCATAAGGTCATGCTTTCTTCCATGAAGAGCATAAAGACGTTGTTGCAGGACATGCATCTTACCCACTCTGGCGCAGTTGTTAGAGAAGGTCAAGCTACTTCTAACTCTGGTTCATCCTCCTGTGGTCCTTGCATTCTTACCATGAACTTGCAAAATCCTCCTTGTCTCCAAGGTTGCCACAACTGTGGGCAGATAGGTCATCATTCTCAAGTCTGCACCAACCCACGAGTTGAAGGAGCTGATCCAAAAGAGCAGCCGGGAAAAGAGCAGTCAACCTAGAGGCAGAGACGCTCTTGGTTGACAATTCTTCCCAGTCTCTTTCAATCCCTCCCTCTATAGCTGACTCCAAGCCTTCTGATAATGAGGCTCCTCCTATCCTCCTCTTGTTTCACAATATCTCTGATGACTCTGACCTGGATGACTCTGATACTGACAACACTGATGCATATGGGTACTCTGTCTTGCTGTTCCCAAAACCATTAAAGTCCCCTATAAGTTACACTCAGGAAAGACCACAACTACTGCTAAGCCTTTGCCCAAAGCCAAAGAAATTGTCTCTTGCCCTTATCTCACTAAGTCCAAGAGGTCCCCAGTGAAAGTGGAGTCATCAGAAGAAGCTGCTGAGGTTGCTGATGCTGTCTTCAAGAATTATTTGTCTTGCTCCCCCTCCAAACCGTTTATAAGGAGTTCCCAGGATTAAGATGCATGATTGAGAAGTGGGATAAGGAACTACCAGAGGCTCAAGATATCCTGGCTGTCCTTCCCCCCTTTGGTTGCACTACCACTCAAGTAGAGATATCCATTCAGAAAGTGAAGATCAAGGCCGTTCTAGACACTAGCTTGCCAGTCAACGTTGTCTCCTCCAAGCTTGTGAAGAAACTCAAACTTGCCCCTGACCTTAATTATCACCAGTTGTATGGTACAGCTGGACTGTCTATGACCCACGCCATAGGGGCATACTCTGCTCTACCTATGTGGTTTGACAAACTTCTTCTAGCTGCACCAGCTGTTGTCTTGGAAAATGAGAACTACAATCTACTAGTTGGCACCCAGTTCCTTAGGGAATATAATGGGATAATCAACTTGAAAGATGGCTACCTCTCTATCATAGGCTATGAGGTCCCCTTGATCTTTGAAGAGCCAGTTAAAGTTCCTGGGAAGCGCCTCAAGACATGTGCCTTGGAATATCCCACTGGGGTTTTCAACCTCAAGTATCACACCCACTCCTCAAACATGAAGTGTCCACCTATGGCTTGTCCTGCGTCTGAGGGGATCCCTCTCCTAGCCACGTCTGCTGTCACCATCCCATCTGGGTCTCAGGCCATCCTAGATTCCCAGATATCCTATGAACTACCTGAGCGCACCTTCTTGGAGTTGTACTCTCCCCCCTCATTAGGACGCAATAAACCTTACCTCTGTCCTGGAATCTTAGACGTCTCTCATAAAGACCCTGTTCAGTTGTTGGTAGCCAACCTGACTGCAATCCCCATGACTGTATCTAGGGGCAGTTCATTGGATATGGCAAGTTGTTGAGCTCTCCTGACGTCCTGTCTCTTCATCTCTTTGGCATGTTTCAAGATTTTAACCTCCCAGAAGATGAGCTACAAGTCCTATCTTTTTTTACTGCGCAAGACTTATACAACTGTCCCAGGTTCAACAGAAAGAGGTGCTAGATTTACTAGACCAGTTTTCTGAAATCTTTGATAAGGACAGTACCAATTAAGGGTTAGCCAAAGGCATTATCCATCAGATTGACACTGGAAACACTCCTCCCTTCCGTGCTAAACCATATTGCTGCAGTTGCATAGAAGACGCTCAAGTATCTAAAGAACTCAAATAACTGTTAGACCTGGACTGCTGGTCCCTTCCCAAAGTCCTTGGGCATCCCCAATACTCATCTTAAAGAAGAAAAATGGGGGTCATTGTATTATGATGGACTATTGCTAATTGAACCCTTTGACCAAGAAGGACTTGTACCCCTTACCGCGTATTAATGATGCCCTCTGACGTCTTGGAGGTTCTAAATTCTTCTCTGCAATGAATCTGGCATCTGGATACTGGCAAGTTGATCTATTGCCCAAGGATTGTCAGAAAGCTGCGCTCATTACCTCTGAAAGGCTTTTTGAGCCTACTCTCATGCCACAGGGGCTCTGCAACGCCCTGGCCACCTTTCAAAGGGCCATGGACTACATTCTCCGCAACTTTAAGTTGTCGTGTGTCCTAGTATACTTGGATGATATAACAGTTTTCAGCGCTACCTTCACCAATCACCTGGCTCATCTCAAGGAGGTGTTCATAAAGATCTGAGAAGCTGGCCTTAAGCTAAAACCATCCAAGTGTGCCTTCTTCAGTGAATGTCTTGAATCCTTGGGCCATTAAGTAACCCAATCTGGGATTTACCCCATGACTAAGAAGGTTGAAGCCATCAACAAAATGCTTCTGCTCACTAACTTGCAAGAAGTACAAGTCTTCCTGGGGATGATGGGCTACTACAGACAGTTTATCCCTGACTTTGCCAATACTAGCGAACCTTTAGTCCAGCTATTACGTAATGTTTCTTTCAAATGGACCACCAGTCAACAGCAAGCCTTTAAGACCCTCTACGCAAAAACTCAAGGAGGCGCCAATCCTTGTGTATCCTGACTATGATAAGGAGTTCATTCTGTACACCAACGCTAGCAATCTTGCTATTGGAGCTATTCTGGCCCAACTAGACAACAAGGGTGTAGACTATCCTGTGGCTTACACTTCCTGTATGTTAAACAAGCATGAGAAGAACTATAGTGCCACAGAGAAGGAGTGCCTTGCCGTGTTGCATGCAGTCAAGCAGTTTTGTCACTAAATATACGGCACCCACTTCACAGTTGTCACTGATCACGCTTCTCTTAAATGGTTACAGCAGCTTAAGGAACCTGAAGGACGCCTAGCTAGATGGGCCCTACGTCTGCAAGGTTACAACTTCACTGTGCTCCATTGTCCTGGAATTCAACATCAGAACGCTGATGGGCTCTCCAGAATGCCCATTCTTGCTTTACATCCTGCAGAGGCTGACCGGTTGTACAAACTAATTGGATACCCTTCTTCTTGAGAAAGTGAGACAGAAGAAGTACAACTGGCCTTGCCCAAGCTATATGAAGATATCCTCATCTGCAACAATCAGCTCTTCAGAAAGGTACAATACCATTATCTACCTTATGTACAACTCAGTCTTTGCCTTTCAATAGTGTCACAAGCTCATAAAGAGACTGGGCATGGAGGCATTGCCAAGACCTTTGACTGGCTTCAAAAGAATTACTTCTGGGAGAACCTTTGCCTGCTGATCCCAGATGTCATTGCTAGCTGCCACAATTGCCAGCTACAAAGGCCTCAAGCTGCTGCCCACAAGTTCAAATTAGTCCCCCCACAACATGCCTTCCACACTGTCAGCATTGATGCAGTAGGTCCTCTCCCCCGCTCACGTTCTTGGTGTTGCTTTATTCTGATTGCTGTTGACCACTTAAGCAAGTGGGTAGAGGCTTGCCCAAAAAAAGACATCACGGCTAAGACAACTGCTGCCTTCCTGCTACAAGATGTTTTCTACCGCCATGGCTGTCCTCAAGTGTTGCTCTCCAATAATAAGACTAACTTCAACGCCAAGCTGGTAACCTCTGTTGTCAAAGCTTTGGGGTCTCATCAGTCTTTCTCTGCCCCCTACAATCCTTCTACCAATGGGGAAGTTGAGTGTGCTAATTTGACACTGGTCTCCATCATGAGGAAGCTCACCTACTCTGATGCTGCCAACTGGGACTTGTACTTACCTGCCACTCTCTTTGCATACCGCCTTAGAAAACATTGTATCACTGGGTACTCTCCTTTTAATATGTTATTTGGGCAAGAAGCTACTACCCCTTCACTCTTGGGGGGCCCCTGCTTACCTCTGATAAGGCCATGAATCCTGATGACCACATCAAGGATCTAGTCAACCACATATTTGATATTCAAGAGCCTGCCTACACTTCTGCTTATAAGACTAAGATGCTTGAGCTCTCTCCCAATAATGCTAGACGCTCCCCCCTGCCTGAATTTGATGTTGGTTAACATGTACTTTACTACCAACACAGAGTAGGTGGACGCGCAAATAAGTTGGACTCTCTGTGGATCAGCCCTTTAGAAGTAACCTTTAAGCAAGGGTCTGGATACACTGTAAAGCTCCTGTCTAGTGACTGTCCTTTTGCTCAAGTGCACACAAAGTTCCTATGTAAATACCACCCCCCTTAGGCCAATCTAGAGGAGGGCAATGTTGTGAATGCTGCTATTCACTGTATTTTGATTTTCCTTCAGTGGGCCATTTTGAGGACAAATTGCTCACTTTTGCTTTTGCCTCTCAAAATGAGTTGATGATCAATTCAGGTAGTACAGTTGTTTGGTTTCCTGATCCTTCCGCAACTCACTTGCCCCACTAATGCTGGTGGCAAGTGTCCTACCGTCCATGTACTGTTTTGTGGTAAAGCTACACAGTATATATTCCCACTCTTTATACCCAATAAATTTTAAGTTCTATTCACATTTTTGTCTTTGTATCTTCTGTACTTCCGCGCCTCTCTCTAGCCACAACTAGTAGAGATTATTCTTCCAGGGCTGCAAGGTAAACACATAGCCTTCCCTGTCATCTAACCAAGACTTAGTATGAATCCAATCCTAAGGTTAGGATTTCCTGTTGTGTGTCTGTGCTGTGCCTCAGAACACAACAGAGTTGTATCCAGGGGGACCTTCTTTCCGTCAAGTGCAAGCCGGGCCTCCTCAATGCCCAGAAGGACCCAGTCCAGGTCCTCTACAGACGCGTATATCCCAAAGTAGAATGAGAACCCCAGGTAAACAACCAGATAAAGCTTTTTCCCTGAAAAGGCTTCTGTGAACTCACACAGTTTATTATAGACCGCGCTTATCTTCTTGTTATGCCTGATCTTTGCAAGGGTCAGCTCCATGGCTGCAAGGAGCCCCGTCTTGTTGGCACTCCAGGCCAACCCAAAGTCCGCAAGGAGGATCTTAGTTTTCTTGACAGCTGTTGCGTCTGCAACAGCATATTTCCACACAGCGTGCCCAAAGTTGTCCAGAAGGTAAGATATGGTGTGCTCCATTGGGAAGCAGAAGCAAGCAGCCGCATGAGCCTGGCCCATCTCTGGTACATTCTTGAATGGGAGCGTCACCAGGACGTCTCATACAAGCTCAATTGAGTTTACACAGTTAAACTCACTGAGGTTAACCTGGTCCAGGAGGACCAGTTGGGCATCCTTGTAGGCAGTAACTGCCCACTTGGATGCCCCCTCAGCATGTGTAAGTTCTGCCAACGCCTCCTGAAACATCAGAAAGGACCTGTGGATGCGGTCCTCCAGCTCCCACACAACAGGGGGGACAGATACAATTGCTTTGCCACATGAGTGGCATAATTTTCATAGTAGGTGGCCAGGACAAAGGGGACCAGGACTTGCCAGAGTTTGCCATCTACATTTTCTAAGAAAATAGGTAAGTATCTATATATTTTTATTAATTTTGTTTTTTAGGCTACCTTCTTGTATTTCTTTCTTTCCCGCAGCCTCTGCCAGCTTGGCCATTCTTGGCGCAATCAATTGTGCAGGCAATTTGGTATCCTCTGCCCTGGCACGCTTGGCAGGTTTTAGGTGGGCATACATCTCTGGGTCATCAACCCAGACAGACAGCGCAGAAAGATTGTATACCTTGAACTGGAGGCCCTCAACCACAGTTTTTTTGAATATTTAGTAAGCGCTTAATTGTCTTCTCTGGGGTGTCTGGAATTTTTGACATTAGTGCCTTTGCAGAGACCTTTTCAATTTTGTCCCCAGTGAGGACAACAGACTTCACTTTGGCTTTGACCTTGCGGCCAATATCCTTTATTTTGGCAATTGCCAAGTTGAGGTCTTTGAGTAGTTTTTTGAGTTCTCTCATTTGATTTTTACTAACTTTTCCATATATTTTTATAGCTTTTGCCCCAATAAATTCTGTATTATTTTGATACTGTTGCCTCTTTGTTTATTCCTTTTTTTCCATCTACTACATTATCCCATCTTTTTACCCTTTTTCAAATGTTTTACGCTCATCTTGATGTGTTGTTTGCTTTATGTTAGCATTGTTTCTTTAATTACCATATTATTTTTGGCGCTTGACATAGCCCCTTGTTAAAATATTAACAATAATTTGGTGAATAGCTAAATTTGAATTAGAAAATTATAGTGTTAACTGTTTTTAGATAAAGTTGTTTATGATCCAAATTTAAAATCTTAATGATAAACTTTAAGCCAATCAGGAGCCAAGTGATAAAGTGATTGTTATGACATAAAGGGTCATTCAATAATTCTTTGATGCATGTGCGCTAATTAATATGATTGGCTGGATCTTTTGCCATTATATGCCAGTATATGCCATTGCCGCTGTGGCAAGCTGTTGGTGGAGTAGTTTAACCCAGCAGCTGATTGAGCACTATTCCACCAACAACTTGCCACAGCGGCAATGGCGTACAATGGCAAAACATCCAGCCAATCATATTAATTAGCGCACATGCATCAAAGAATTTTTGAATGACCCTTTATGTCACAACAATCACTTTATCACTTGGCTCCTGATTGGCTTAAAGTTTATCATTAAGGTTTTGATTTGGATCAGTAACAACTTTATCTAAAAAAGTTAACACTATAATTTTCTAACTCAAATTTAGCTGATCACCAAATTGTTGTTAATATTTTCACAAGGGGCTATGTTTGAGTGCTAAAAATAATGTGTTCTGGATCTAGATACACAACATAGTAAATATTTGATTTTATAGAAATAAGCTGAACATAAAGAATAAAACCAACTATAAACAAAGAGAATATGAACAATTGAAATTCAAAAAAAAGATAATGGCATAACTGTGCTGTTTTAGCAGAGTTACAAGGGGAAAATATTTAGAAGCTAGATAATAATCTTTATTATAAGATAGTGATTATATAGTTCATATGAATCAAGGATAATAGGAATATGATTGGTGATCACACAGCTGGATGAAAGAGGGGGTGGCTTGATCCTGGTAATGAGTCAAGCGCCAAACCGAGTATCCACCATAAAGGAACATCATCTGTTCATGTTGTTAGATTTGGTAATTTGAGTTGACTTACTAGTCTTGCTTCAAGTGACTGGATAATTGGATTGCAGGTCACAAACCTGCTTGGCTGGAACCTTGCTGGTGGGTTGAGCCTGCAGTTTTGACACCCCCCCCCCCAACTGAAGGTCAGCCTCCTCTGGGGGCAGGTTGTCAGGGAGGTTATCAGGAGCCCAGGTGCCGTATTGAACTAGTTGCTGTTCTGTGATGGGCAGGGCCGTTTCTTGTTGTTGCTGTCTTGCTTTGCAGGGTTGTAGAAAATCATGGTATAGGGTCTTGTCTTGCTTATGTTTGCCAAGTCCTTGCACAAAGGTAAGTGTTATTGTTGTTTACCTTCAGAATGATTGCTGGCCCCACTTTTTCAGGTTGTAACTTGCTCTTGTCAACATTCATGACCCATACTTTGTCCCCAACTTCATGTCTATTGCATATGGGGAAAGTTTCTTTTACAGACGTTCATTCTTTTTGGCTGTTTGCTTGCTGTTAGCCTCTATTACTTGAGGGTCTGAGCGCAGAGGGACTTCACTTGGAATTTCCAGTTTAGGTCCTGTCAATACTTGAATGATATTTGGCTGTGTGCTATATACCAGTTCAAACAGGCTTTTTCCAGTGGATCTGTTTACTTGGGTTTGATACACAAGTAGTGCAGTTAGTAGCTGCTTATACCAGTCTTCAGGTCTCCCAGTGGTGAGTTTGGCTAAGGCTTGTATGAGGCTACCATTGAGCTGCTCTACATGTCTATTGGCCTGTGGGTGGTATGGTGTTGTTACGGTGTGTTTGACCCCATTCTTGGTGAGGTATACATTGGTGTTTTTGGAGGTCAACTCTTTATCTCCATTGGTTATCAGGAGTTCTGGCTTTCCTAACTTGCTGATTATTTATTTGCCAATAAATTGTCAAACGTCATTGCCGGTGTGTGCCTTGACTTCTTGGGCTACTGGCCATCTTGTTGCAAAGTCAATGGTGGTGATGATGTATTTCTTGTCATTGTGCTTTCCTGGCATAGAACCAACAATGTCAAGAGCCCATACTTTGAAAGGTAGTTGTGTGTGGATGGGAAGTACTGACTTTGGTGGGGTTTTGCTTTTGGCAAACTTTTTGCACACCTCACATTGGTCTAGAAATTCCTGGACATTGCAGTATAAGGTTGGCCACCAGGCTTTATGTTTTAGAAACTCATATAGATTTTGGCTCTTGGTATGTCCAAGGTCTCTGTGATAGCAAAGGATAGTGTCAAATTGCTGATGTGTGGGGATGTAGGGAATGGTCGTGCTGTCAGTCATTTTTCTGTGAAGAGACCTGTATATGTCAGCAAAGAGGTACTAATTCTTGATGACTGTTTCTTTGGTTATGTCAGTTGTGCCAGGGGAGAACCCTTTGTCCTTTGTTTGTAACACTAAGAGGGGCCAGTCTGGGTCAAGCCCATTCTCTCCTCTTGAAGCACGGACATACAGGCAGGACAGGGCGGCTGCCATGGCGAGCTCAGCCCCAGGCTTGTACTGTATGAGCATATTAAATCTCTTCAATAGTTCCATCCACCGCACTTGGGGGCGCAATAGATTTGCTTGAGTCTTAAATAGATGAGTGAGTTGTGATTGGTTAATGCTGTGAATTCTTCCTGGCGTTCTAGGTAGCAACGCCATTTGACTAGGCAGTGCACAATAGCCAGCAGTTCCTTGTTGTGGATAGGGTATCAACACTTGCCATCTGTCAATTTTTGTGATTTGTAGGCTACGGGCGGGAAGTCACCTCACTATTTTTGATTCATAGTACTCCCCCAATGGATGCATCTGAGGTGTTGTTTCCATTTGATAATCCCCTGTCATGTTTGGGGTATTGCAGGATGGGAGCTGTTGTGAGCTTCTCTTTGAGGCTTCTAAAACAGAGGTCACATTGGGGGGTCCACACAAACTTAGACTTGGCATCTGTTATGGCAGATAAGGGGGAAGTCAAGACACCACAGTCAGGTATGAAGTGGCGTACATAGGCCACTATTCCCAAGAAGGTGTGGAGTTCTAACTTATCCTTGGGTGGTGGCATCTTGCAGATGACCTGTATCTTTTGACTGTTGGGTTTGATGCCATCCTTTGAGACTATGTTTCCCAAGAAGGGTAGTTGCTAACAGATGAACTGTCACTTGGAGGGCTTGGCCAAAAGTTTGTGTTGTGCCAAGGTTGCAAAGACTGCCTCCAGGTCTATGTGGTGTTATTCCACCAATTGGCTGTAGACAATAATGTCGTCTAGGTACACTAGGACATGCTTGCTTATGTGGGCGCATATACTTTGTTCATGAATGTTACAAAGGTTTACAGGGCATTGGTCATGCCAAAGAAGAGTACCACTCATTTGTAGGAGCTGTATTTAGTGCAGAAGGCTGTTTTGGGAATGTCTTCCTCCTTGATACAAATCTGATTGTAGCCTGCAGTTAGATCAATCTTGGAGAAGACTGTGGCTCCTCCCAAGGCATCAAAGAGGTTTTCAATCAGCGACAGTGGGTAACAATTCTTAATGGTAATTTTTTTTAGGGCGCAGTAGTCTGTGACCCGGCGTAAGGTACTGTTCTTTTTGGCCACAAAGAATATGGCAGCCCCAAAGGGAGACTGTGAGGGGTGGATAAGTCCTTTTTCCAATGTCTCCTTGAAGTAGGCACATAAGGTGTTGTCCTCATTTGGGGTCAGACTGTAGATGGGGCACGCCTTGGGTACAGCCCCCTTGAGTTAGATAGAGTGCTGAATATGCTTCTCAGGGGGCAGCCCAGGTAACGCTTCCTTAAAGATTTCTGGATGGCGGGCCACAATGTTGTGGTCCTGAGGCGTGGAGGTATCCTGGTGGTCTTTGAAGTGTATGATCTTTTACTTGCAGGAGTCCCAGTCAATTGACTTCAGTTCTTTCTTTTTGTCCTGGGTCTCTGTGATACGTACAAAGACGTGGTCAAGTATCAGTTGGTCCACAGAGTCAGGGTAGATCTGGTGGTTGACGCCTTCACACTTGATGGTCAATACTGAGGTCGCCCAGTCTACATGAGGGTTGTTCTTTTGTAACTAGTCTAGTCCCAGTACAATGTCAAACTTAGGAAAGTTGATGACAGGACCTTGGATGGTGGAGTGAAGGTTCTCAAGCATGACGGAGAAGGGGGTAGTTTCCTTTGTCACAGCAATATGGTGTTCATCAGTTAGGACCACATTTTTAATCTGCAAAGGATTAGTGGCCAGCTTTAACTTATCTACAAAGCTACTGTTGACTAAGGTTTGGTCTTTGCCCAAGTCCAGGAGTGCTGAGCCTGTGTAACTGCAAAATTGAAAAGGATAGGAGATCAATTTATTGGGATGTCTGGAAATGGTGTCCAGTACTGGGTCCTCCAAGGGTACCTAGATCATTGGGCATTTGTCTACGTCCTTGGGAGGATATTCATTTTTGGGAAATTCAGGAGTTGCGTGGGGAGAGCTTGGCTTGCTTAGTGCTCTCTCTGGGCTTTTCCCTTATCTTGGTTATCTTGCGTGGCAGTGACACAGAAATGAGTATGGTTTGACTGGCCATTGTTTCCATTTCCATGCCCATTAGAACCCGTGGTTTGCGGTTGGCGTTTTTCCTGTTGCCTCAAGAAGATGGTCAAGCAGATCACCTGCTTGGATGGGAATCCTTGGGTCTTTCTTGTTTCCCTGTTTGTGCCTTGTGCAGAGTGTTGGATGTCTGTTCTGCTTTTTCCGCTTCATGGTACAGGCTTTGCAGGTTGGTCACTTGATCCAGGTTTAAATGTCTCATCACGTGCAACTTGAGAGTGTCGTAGTACATGAGGTGTGTGGCTGGGGTGTCAAAGGCCATGTTGGATGGTGCACAAAGACAGAGTTCCTTTTAGGCATGGGTGAGTTCCTTCACAGTGCCTGTCTGGGTCAGGTTCTTCACTTGGCAAATGATCATGAGCGCTGTATCTTTAAGAACAAATCTTGCCAGGAAGTCTTGCTTAAAGGTATCCCAGTTCTTGTCAGTGTGCTCTTCATGCCACTTGTTGCACCAGGTGCCAGCTACATGGTCAGGCAAATGGAAATTTCTGCAATCTAAAATTGCTGTGGGCATTCCATCTGAGCTAGCTTGCTCTGGGCGGACTGGATCCATGCGGCAGCGTTGTTGTTGTTGGCCCTGGCAAAAGGTTCCAAGACAGCGCTTTGTAGTCTTTGAGCTACATATGTGGGCATGGTGGTTTTGTTGGCTGGTTGCGGCATCAATGAGGGAGCCTGAAAGAAACCTCATGCAGACATGGCGTTGAAGGCGGGTAGCGGGATTACTGTGTTTTGGTATAGGACAAAACCATCAGGTATCTTGGTACCAGGAGTGTACAGAGTCCAGTTGGGCGGGAGGCAAGACATAATTCTGTCAAGTATTTGTTGGCCGCAGCGTGTGGGGGAAACAGCAGAATTTTTCAAGATAAGGTAGGATGGAGAGCCTACCTGTGCTACCAATGTTGTAACTGTGCTGTTTTAGCAGAGTTACAAGGGGAAAAATATTTAGAAGCTAGATAATAATCTTTATTGTGAGATAGTGATTATATAGTTCATGTGAATCAAGGATAACAGGAACATGATTGGTGATCACACAGCTGGATGAAAGAGAGGGTGGCTTGATCCTGGTAATGAGTCAAGAGCCAAAACAAGGTATTCACCATAAAGGATCATCATCTGTTCATGCTGTTGGATTTGGTAATTCAAGTTGACTTCCTAGTCTGGCTTCAAGTGACCAGATAATTGGATTGTGGGTCACAAACCTGCTTGGTTAGAACCTTGCTGGCGGGTTGAGCCTGCAGTTTTGACAATAATATAAATAGAAAATGTTTGGTGACAGGGGTTTATTGGGGCGGGGGAGAGTGATGCCTAGGAGGCATAATAACTCAGGAAGGAGACCTAGAGGCAGTGCTGGCCTGGGGGGTCTGGGATTGAGTGGGTTGGGCTTGAGGGTTAGGGGTGTTGATGGCGGGGTGGAGGCAGGAGGATTTTGCATGATGGCTGCCATATAACACTTGTTGTATTCCTCATCAGCCATTGGCTGGATGGGCTGGTAAGTGGCAGTGGCCCGAGGTGGAAGGCGCTTATCCTTACGTGATTGGTTGCCCATGTTCACATGGAAAACCATTTGCGCAAACAAGACAGCTATCATCTGGCAGCCAAAGAAAAAATTGTGGTCAAGGACCCCAAGATAGAGGTCGTTGAAAGCCTGAGGGCAGCGCTCCCGTAGTGTATCTCCAATGTTGAAGAAGGCAACATCAGCCAGATGGACGTCTGCATGGCCGGCGGGTTAGACTGAGGCCTGGTGCCCACGTCCCTGGATGGCCTTAAGGCTGGTGGAGCTACCCTCCATTTGGTGGCTCAAGAAAACCCGGTACTTGGAATTCAAGCCATCCCAGGAGTTGAGTAATCCACCAAGGATGTGGCTGTATGAGTAGCCATTGATGAAATCTGGGTGTGTCTAATAGTAGACAAAACCCTTTGCTGAAACAGCCAGAAATGCACCAATAAACGTCCCCTTCTTGACCTTCTTCCTTCTATTCTTGGTGGTGGCTTTTCCTTGCTTGCCAAAATCATCAAAAGCTATTGATAGCTTATAATAGGAGATGAACATGCCATCATCATTTAGACTAGTCAAGCATCAAACCAGGGTTGATTCAATGACAGTGTCATACAGGGAATCCACAGCGCCATCCCATTGGTTGCCAGAAAATTTGGTAAGAACCTGTATGGAAGCCACCTTCCCATACATCCAGAGCTGCACCATGCGCTCAGAGACCCATATTTTATGGTGTGCAAACTTCTTCTGGATCTGGCTCAAGGGAAGCTTGGGATCCTGCTGGGGAAGGTCAAGCATGATTGGGTATTCCTCAGATATTTGTGACTTGGGGGCCTTCTTGGGCTTCTTGGCTGTCCCAATCAGATTCCCCCTGTTCATCAAGTTGTTGAATTCCCGCATGACAGTAGCTTGGGTAAATTGCAACTGGACAGCAATCTGTTCCCAGGACAGACCCTGTAGATTCAGTGCCACAATTTCCTGAAGAATTTGGGCGGTGATGATTTTTTGCTTGGGGCGCTGGGCCAGGGGATCTGAAGCCTGATTGGCTGTAGGGGGGAAGGTTGGCTGGTGGCAGGAAGTTGTTCTGAATCAAGGTTGCCATCCTGATTGGTTCGTTGGTGGGCAGGTTGTGTGGGGGTGGGTACGGGAGCAGGGGCAGAGCTAGACACTAAGTGACTCTCAAACAAGTCAAAGCCATAGGGGTTGGTGGTCAGTAACAGATCAGCTTCCTTGTTACCTGCCTCAAAGGCTTGGGTGTAAACAGGTGCCTCCACGTTCTGAGCCTTGCCTCCATTGAAGCTGGCTTGGCTGCTGGCGCTGTCAAAGATATTGCTTGTAAAAACCATTGTAAAAAATCTAGGATATAATCACTAAAAGTAGAAATTTTAAAATATAATGATTTATTTTTATTGTAATCTTGAGTCCATATTTGGAAGGTTCTCAAAACCTTTTCATACAAATCTGGAGCCATGAAAATGAATAAAATGCCTCTGTTCCTAAATTGGATAGCTGTTGATTGGCTGTTAAACTGTTATTTTTCTATTTTAGGCTGCTCATACTACACATCTTGTGTGACTTAATTTTGTTTTGTGCTTGTGGAATCTTGCTTCTAGATTGCTCAAATTTTGGTTCATTTTAGTTCTTCTGTCAGTGCCTCATATGAATCCTGATTGGATTATAATATACTCTGGAACATCATCCATCCATTTCCCTTGTTGCGTCAGTTCATTTTGTTTGTGGTTTGAACTACACTGCTTGACATTTTATATAATTTTGTATAATGGGCTAGTGAAATTTTGTTTTTTGTTTGACAGTCCATTTATTAACTGAAATTTTATAAATTAATTAAATCCTGAATCTTGCGTAAATTATATTTTGTTTAAATCTGAAATCATTTTGTTTAAATCTGAGGTATTTTTGGTTGTTGCCATAGCTTTCAAAACTACTGTATGGTAATCAAGGGAACAATGCTAACACAAAGCAAACAACATGTATTGAGATGAGCGTAAAACATATACAAAATGGGTAAAAATATGGGATAATGTAGTAGATGGGAAAACAAAATGGAATAAACAAAGAGGCAACAGTATCAAAATAATACAGGATTTATTGGGGCAAAAGCTATAAAAACATATTAAAAGGTTAGTAAAAAAATAAAATGAGAGAACTTGGAAAACTACTCAAAGACCTCAACTTGGCAATTGCCAAAATCAAGGACATCAACCACAAGGACAAAGCCAAAGTTAAATCTGCCGTCCTTATGGGGACAAAATTGACAAGGTCTCTGCAAAGGCACTAATGTCAAAAATGCCAGACACCCCAGAGAAGACCATTGAGTGTCTTCTCAACATCCAGAAGACAGTGGTCAAGGGCCTCCAGTTTAAGGCGTACAATCTTTCTGCGCCATCTGTTTGGGTTGATGACCCAGAGATGTATGAACATCTCAAACCTGCCAAGCGTGCCAGGGGAGAGGATACTAAATTGCCAGTGCAATTGATTGCGCCAAAAATGGTCAAGCCGGCCAAGGCTGCAGGCAAGGAAGAAACACAAGAAGGCAGCTTAAAAAACAAAATTAATAAATTTTCAAAATACTTACCTTTTTTTCTTAGAAAACATAGATGGCAAACTCCATCAAGTTCTGCTCCCCTTTGTCCCAGCCACTTTTTATGCAAATTATGCCACCCATGTGGCCAAGCAGTTGTATCTGTCCTCCCCTGTTGTGCAGGAGCTGGAGGATCACATAAACGGGTCCTTTCCTATGTCCAGGGAGGCATTGGCTGGGCTGTCACATGGAGAGGGGGCATCTGAGTGGGCAATTACTGCCTACAAGAATGCCCAACTGGTCCGCCTGGACCAGGTTAACCTCAGTGAGTTTAACTGTGTAAACTCCATTGAGCTTGTTTGGCAAGTCCTGGCAACGCTCCCGTTCAAGAATGTACTGGAGATGGGCCAGGCTCATGCGGCTGCTTGCTTCTGCTTCCTGTTGAAGCATACCCTATCTTATCTTCTGGACAACTTTGGGCGCGCGGTGAGGAAATTGGCTGTTGCAGACGCAACAGCTGTCAGAAAACTAAGATCCTCCTTGCGGACTTTGGGCTAGCCTGGAGTGCAGATGAGACAGGGCTCCCCTTGGCAATGGATCTTACCTTTGCAAAGACCAGGAACAATAAGAAGATCAGTGTGGTCTATAATAAATTATGTGAGTTCATGGAAGCCTTTGCTGGGCAAAGGCTTCACTTGGTGGTTTACCTCGGGTATCTTTTCTTCTTTGGGATGAGCACCAGCGTAGAGGATCTAGACAGGGTCCTTCTGGGAATTGACAAGGCCCGGCTTGCACTTGACGGGAAGAAGGTCCCCCCGGATATGACTCGGTGGACCACATGATACAAGACACCCTGGTCCTGGCAGGGATTTACGGGTTTACAGCCCCGCCCAAAAAGCTGCTCCTCAGTTTGCACCTAACCCTACTCCCCTTCACTAGCAGGAGGGAGTTTTTTTAATAAGGGTGTATCCACTGTTCACAGTGTGGCGGTGGAGGTTGTGCGCCACCTCCATTGCAGGGTGAGTAATAAACTGAAGAACTCACTACAGGTGTTTGCAATAAATTCTCTCTTATAATAAATTTCATTACAATTAATATTATTTTTATTATAATAAAATTTTCTAATTCTTATTTCAGCAAACCAGTTTTGCAAAATATATTGCAGAAACAGGTTTCATAAAAGCATAAAATAATATGTTAATAAAATAAATTCTAACTTGTAAGTTTACGTTTAATTTTTATAAGACTATTTTATATTTATTTGAAAAAGTGTTATAAATCTATTTGCGTAATCCAGTATCAAGTGTTTGGGATTACCTCAGATGGCATAATAAAATAATATATAATAAAATAAATAAATAAATTACTTGCATCTATTGATAGTCCTTCTTAATGTGATTGCAGGCGTGGAAACATCTAAATATAAAATGATAATTAATAAATCTTGAATAGTAAATAAGAGAATATAAAAAAAATTGGACACACTAAGCCTTTAATTGATTTTCTGTTTGGCTAGGCATGCAGGGATGAAAAAATCAGCGCGGCCATAGAATTTGGCCACAGTCTCAGATGGTAGGGTGTGGATCCTGGCCTACAGCAAATTAAAGAGGTCCTTGGTCCCAGTTGGGGTTACTTGCTTGACAACTTGCTTGAGCCATCCAAAGACTTCCTTGATGGGATTTAGGAAGGGCAAATAGGCTGAGAGGAAGAGAAGGCGCAAATTTTCCATGGCTAATTGCTGGGGGGCCACAGCAATGCTGGTGTCAATTGATGGAAATTCTTCAAGAATGTCAGCCACTTTGTGGAGACCAACATTGTCCAACACAATGACATTGGTGAAGCCAGGGCTCGTGCACCTCAGGTGCTCCTGGACCAATCAGAGAAATGATAGAAAGGTCCTGCTGTTATGTGAATCCAATATCATTTGGTAGAGCCCAACCCCCTTTGGACCAAGGAGAGCCACCATCAAGTAGGCTGTGGCGCGGACTGCAGCACGTGGAGCCATCCCGTCATTGGAGCCTTTGGGGACATAGCCATACCCTTTGTGCATTGACGAGGCAAATGACAATTTGTCCATATAGTAAAATTTTACCGTCCCCTTGGCTTTGAGGGCAGTGTACGCCTCTGCGTATTTTTTCTGGGCCTTGACATTGGCTGGGCTGTTCTGTTGTAGGGAGATACCCCAAGATTTTTCCAAGAAAATCACATTCCCTTCAGCAGATGGTAGTAAAAGGAAATTAAGGCCTCAATCTCAAAAGTAGATTTAACCATGGCCTGTATATTTGCCAGTTCAAGATGGTAGTCCCGGATGATCCACTAGCTGATTGCCCATTTGTGCTCCTTGGTGAGCATGGTAGAAACACACAAGGATTTCTCTGCGGCAAGGACACAACCAGTATTGATGAATTTGTGGAAGGTCTTGCTGGCGTACTTGGGATCCACTCCAACAATGGCTGTGGCCGCCTTGTAATCACCAGATTCCCGCATTAGCTTAAGCAGGATGATGTGTTTGATGTCAGGGATGCGCTTCTGGGCAGGCTTTTTAGTTCTGGGGATTGATTTGTTGGCATTGGGCACAACACAGGGCATAGTTACATTGGTATAGAAGGCTGCAACCTTTTTTAACACCAGTTGTCCCTCATTGGTTTAATAGAACTTGGGCTCCTTGTCATCCTCCTGATTGCCATCACTGACATAGGGCTTGTAGCTAGTATCAAGTACAGGCTTCACCTTCTCCAGCATGGCTGACGGGACTGACTCTTGCCAGTACATGACGTCAAACACATACAAAGTAAGTTCTACCTCCTTGTTTCTAACTTTCTTGGTGAAGGTAGCCTTGGTTGGCTTCCGGTCAGCTTGGGGACCCAAGGATTTATGCTCTGCACCCTAGCAGCTTGTGCTCCTTGAACCAGCTGTGTCAGTGCAGCATCACTATGGAACTCTCCTCTCCCGTCTCCTCCTTGAGTAGGCACTTGGGTTGCACTAACTCTATTCTTTGACCCGCGGGGGCAACCACAACTGCGGCGCACAATGGGTGTATTGGTACTCTGGTGTTGTGTTCCTTCAGTTTTAAAATTTAATAAAATATTAAATAAATTACAATTAAGTTACTCCCTAATTTTAATTTTTGCTTTTATCTGAATATGGATATTTAATTAATTTTTTCCCCACCCAATATCCCAATTATAGATTTTTTATTTCTTAATTAGTTGTTTTTGGTTTTACAATGCCCATTTTAGAATACTCAAAAAAATCCACCCATTTTCCTAGATTTTACTGCCAAATTCAAACACCCAACACAATATTTTTAAAATTTATGTTTCAGATCTTGTGTCTTATTTTAGATACCTTGGTATCATTCATGATTACAATCCATTGCACACATTGTGTGAGTGATTTTGTTTACATAGTGAGTTGCTATTGTGTTTTGTTTTTGGTTTGAGTTTTGACTCACCTTGCTTGGGTGTATTTTGTCACCAATTCCCATAGTAAACATATGTACACCAAAAGTCAACTCACACCATTTTGTTTGTGAATCAATGTATTTTGGATTGTATTTTGAATGGTTTTGCTTTGTGTGTGAGCCCTTTGTTGCTGTGTTGACTCATTTTGCCCATTAATGCCAATAAACCCTGTTAACAGAGTGTATATTTTAACCTGAGAGTTTGATTTTGTTTAAATCTGAAATCATTTTGTTTAAATCTGAGGTATTTTCAGTTGTTGCCATAGCTTTTAAAACTACTGTATTGATAAGGAGCGCCTTTTTGGGGAAGCTTCAGATATGGAATTAGTAGAGAAGAGAATTATCTTTTATTGGATAATATTTTAGACTTATATAGATTGGGCTGTGGCAGAGATTTAGTCAGATCAAACCTAGGGGTTGGTCATGTGGGGATGGGTTTGAGCCACTGGATACTTTGATTATCATGTGATATTGCTTGGTTACCATTCTTGGTATGTCAAATGTTATATTGGAAGGGCACCAAACTGGGCAATAGCTGGATGTTAAGTAGGTTGGCAGTAGCCAGAATGCTTGTACATCCAGACCCTTGACACACACACCCTTAAGGGGTTACTCTGGTGCATCAGGAGGGGGCTTCTTTTTCACGGCTGCTGCCTGATGCTCTTGGAGCTGTTTACTCATTGGAACCAGTCTGGTCTAGTGTTCTTCTTTACTAAGGCAGAGACAGGTTCTGTGGTATTTCTTGACAATTAGGGTTTTGGCACCTTGGAATTTCACTAGATTGGTGTTGTGATCTGGTCTGTACTTGATAATTCTTCCTGGTCCCCAGTGTACTGAGTGTAGTTTCTTTCTGTTGCCAGCTAGAACCCAGATGGGGGAGTCAATGGGAAGTGGTTCCTCTGTGGAGGTTACCTTTTGTGTTTTGAGCCTCTTTATTTCTGCTATTTTAGCTTTGAGGCGTATGTGTTGTAGATTCGGTACTTGTTCTACTGTGGGGGGTTTTCCTGGGGGGATCTTTATGTATGGTTGATTGTTGCAGGTAACTATCTCTGGTTTGTATCTGTATGTTGGTTCAAACAGTGAGTAGCCTGTCCCTTGATTGGTGTAGACCCAGGATACTAATAATGCATGTTTCACATATAGTGGCCATGTGTATTTGGCTTTACCATCCATTATTTTCTTGAGGGTTCTGATAAGGCTGCTGTTTAGGCATTCAACTCTGCTGTTGACCTGTGGCCTGTAGGCAAGGTTGTAGAATGTTTGATGTTTTTGGATTTTAAATTGTTGTTTACTATGTGACCTGATAACTCTGTTACTCCATCAGTTATGATGTAGTCTGGAGTGCCATAGTTGACTATGATTGCTTTGCTAATGAATCAGTTTATGGTTTCTGCTTTATGGTAATTTGTTGCCCAGCAGATGGGCCAGCATGTAGCAAAGTTGATAGCTACAATTAAGAAACATTGGTTTGTTTTTGTTTCTGGGAAGGGGCCCACTACGCCTAGCCCCCAAACCTTGAATGGTTCAGGGTCCGGTACTGGGTTGACTGTTGGTTGAGGAGCCTTTGTGCTGGTGTATTTCTTGTATACTGTGCACTTTTTCAGAACACCAACTATATTCTGTTTGAGGTTGGGCCACCATACTATCTCTTTTAATGTGAGGTATAGTTTGTTAGTCTTTGTATATCCTAGTAGGCGGTGATGTCTTAATATGGTATCAACTCTTTGTGCAAGTGGTATGTACGGACTATGTTTGTTGTTAATGATTTGGTATACAGTGTTATTTGATACATGGAAATACTTTTTGTTCCTTACTAATGTATTGTGGGTCAGTTGATGTGTTGAGGGGTCTTTCCCTTTGGTTTTATACTCAGTGTTGTACAGGTTTGACCAGTCAGGGTCCAGGTGGTCGGGATGTTACTCTCTAGGCTGACATAGTCTAGAGAGAGAATCAGCTGTGACCAGCTCTGCCTCTTTTTGTATTGGATGTCCAGATTAAGCTGTTCCAGCAGGGACATCCACTTGGCTTGTTGCCACGTGAGTGTGTTCTGAGCTTTGAAATATATTAAGGATTTATGGTCAGTTAGTACTCAGATGTTTAAATGTCCTTCTAAGTAACATCTCCTATTCTTGCATGTGTGATATATTGCTAGCAACTCCTTGTTGTGTATTGGGTATCTCTGCTCAGTGTTGGCAGTTTTCTGCTTTCATAACATACTGGCAGGAAGTCTTGCTGCCCTGACTGGCAGATGCGCAGGACTGCGCCAATGGCGGTGTCACTGGTATCTGACTTGAGCTTGTAGCACCCGTTGTTATTAGGGTATTGCAAGATTGGTGCTTCACTCAAAGCTTGTTTTAAAAGTTGGAAATTCTTGTCACATTCTGGTGTCCAGATGAATTTATTTTTGGCATTACCCTTGGTTAAGTCATTGATTGGTGTGGCTAGTTTCCCGCAGTCTTTGATGTATTTCCTTAGGTAAGCTAATATACCAAGAAAGCATCTAACTTTTTTGACAGAGGTGGGGTGTTTCATGTTATTTATGGCTTTTATTTTTTCTGGATCTGCTTTGATGCCACTGTCAGAGACAATGTGGTCCAAGAACAGGAGCTCCTTTTCCATAAATTGGCATTTACTTGGTTTTTCATAAAGTTTGTGCTTTGCAAGTCAATTGAGTGTCTTGAAGACATGCGTGAGGTGTTCCTCCTTTGTTTTTAAGAATATGATGATATTGTTGAGGTAGCATAATGTATTTGAGAGGCCATTTAGCGCTTGGTTCATCATGATGACAAACGTTGTGAGAGAGTTGGTCATCCCAAAGCTCATTACCCTACACTCAAAGGATCTAAATTGTGTACAGAATGCGGTCTTTGGTATGTCCTTTTCCTTTACTTCAACTTGGTTGTAACCTGAGGTGAGGTCAATTTTGGAAAAAGATTTAGCTCCTGAGAGTCTTGCAAACAGATCCTCTATGAGTGGAATAGGGTATTTATTCTTTACTGTGCTTTCATTTAGTGCTCTGTAGTCAGTTACTAGATGCAGAGTGCCTTCCTTTTTCTTTACAAAGAACACTGCTGCCCCCCACAGGGATTCAGACGGGCAAATGAATCCTTTTGCTAGATTGTCTTCAATGTGTGTTTTGAGGGTTTGGGTCTCCATGAGAGAGAGTCTGTAGAGAGGTGCAGGTTTGGGCATGGCTTTACATAGGTTGATGCCATGTTTGACCTCTTGTCCGGGGGTAACTCTGTGAGTTCTTCTTTGAATACATGTGTGTATTTGTTTAGGAGTGTTGCAAGTTCTGGACATTGGATTTTTGTTGTTTGTATGTTATTGAATTTGGTGTACCTCATTATGTAGAGGGTACTATCTTTAGTTAGACGTTCTGAGTTGTCTTGGTTTATTACCTGAACAAATACTGTGTCTCTTATAATGAGGTTGTTGGGTTCTTTGAGGATATTAAAATTGACTCTGTTGTGTTTGATGGTCATGGTTTTTGTTTTCCAACATACACTGGGGTTCACTCAGGTGAACCAGTCCATGCCTGCTACAATTTTGTAGTTTATATTGTTCATGAAAAGTCCTTTGATGGACGTTTGTATGCCTTGGAGGTCAAATCTGAAGGGAGTTGTTTTGCCTTCAGGTAGAACCTTTGATTTATCTGCCATTACGGTGTATTTGAAGTTGGATTTGACAACTGGTATTTTGTACTTGGTTAAAAATGATTTGCTAACCATAGTGTGTTGTGCACCAGAGTCAAATAGAATTTTATGTGTATGTGATTTGTAAGTGCATGGATAGACAAGAAGTTGTGAGCAATCTTTAATTTTTACGTTCATAAAAATGGAGGATTGTGGGACACATGGGATGCGAGATGCAAAGTTTGTGCCTTGGAACAGTTTCTTGTCAAGTTGGGGGAGACAGAGGCACTTAAGCCTGTTCCCCCTCCTCTTTTCCCTGTTCCTCTGTTTTGAGACTTTTGAGGTCAGAGAATGTGGGGTCAGATTTGTAGCAGGTTGCTATTTCAGCATTGTTTACTTTGGTGGTGTCCTCCTTCTTGGGATGGGAGCAATTTACGCTTTGGCTGTGATTGCCATTGTTGCAATTGGAGTTGATGTTGCTATTATTTGTTTTTTGGCGTTTATTGCCATTAGAGTTTTCTCTACCATTGCCGTTTGAGGAGCAATTGCTGTTGCGTGCAGCATATTTCATGTTTGCGCGTTTTTCAGCGTGCTTGGCTTCTGCAATGAGCACGGGCATGGAGGTATTTACCTCTGGGCGGATGAGGGCAGCAACAGAGGGTTTCATTTTGTTGATGAATGATGCTCTGGTGTGTACGTTGTCAGCTTGCGCTGGGTTTTGGATCTTGCAATGTATTTCCTCAAATTTGTTGGCGTAAGCTGCAATAGTGGTCTTCTGAGGAAGATCACTGAGCTTTATTGCAATTTCTTGGAGAGATTTGGTGACGCAGAAATTTTGTGTGATGTCTGCTTTGAACTCTTCCCAGTTGTCAAGATGGTTGTCAGTTTGTGAGCTGACCCAGGTGGCAAACCAATTAGCTGTAGTCTCGTACAGGCGCTTGCTGGCTTCCTGGACCCATTTCTCATGGGGGATGCGGCTGGCGTGGAGTTTAGCAGCTGAGTGGTCTATCCAGTTGATGATGTTTTCTTTGTTTTTACCAAAGAACTTGTTGATACCAATGTATTTGGTGTTGGTAACTTCACCTATGATAGATGGTTGTGCGTTTGTTTGTGGTTGAAGAGAGAAACTGTATTGAATTATCTTGGTGCATGCTTTGGGCATGACAAGACCTTTGAATATGGTGCATCCACTAGGTATATCTTTGTCAATGTTGTGGGCGCGGAAGTATGTTTTCCAGGTCTTCTGGGATGTGGCCTGGTTGAGTACGTGAGCAAAGGTGGGCGGGTTTTGGTCAGTCATTTTCTCTTTCATGGGTGTGGTCAAAAACTGTAGCTTCTACCAGTGATAAGGAGTGCCTTTGGGGGAAGCTTCAAATATGGTATTAGGAGAGAAGTATCTTAATTGGATAATATTTTAGACTTATATAGATTGGGCTGTGGCAGAGATTTAGTCGGATCAAACCTAGGGGTTAGTCATGTGCAGGATGGGTTTGAGCTACTGGATACTTTGATTGGCATGTGATATTGCTTGGTTACCATTCTTGGTATGTCAAACGGTATATTAGAAGGGCACCAAATCAGGCAATGGCTGGGTGTTAAGTAGGTTGGTGGTAGCCAGAATGCTTGTACATTCAGACCTTTGACAATATAAACAAACCCCAACTTGCTGAAGTCCTGGGCATAAAGTTGTTTATTTTATGATTTCAACAGTGAGGAGGGCTTTTCCTCCTCACTAATTATACTTACTGGTGAATGTCTAGCCTTTTTTTCCACCAGAGATCTGGTGGCATTAATTTCAGTAATACTTGCAATTTTTCCAGGAATTTGCACATTTGAGCCTGGGGATGGATGGGCATTGGCTGGTATAGCAGGAACTTTGTTAGGCTGCAGCAAGCCAAGGTGCCACAGCTATCAATAGATTCTGCAAGCAATAGAGCACCTAATCACACAATCAAACAATTGCCCTCCCAGTGTACCATTTTTCAATAGTAAATGGCCCCAAATTTGTTATTAGATTTCATGCCAGGGATTTGAGGCTTGTGGGCCTCTCAAATCCTAGGCTATTTGTTATTCAAAAGGAGGTTTCCCTCTCAAAGGCAGTTGGTAAGGGTTTCCCCACAGTTGGTTATACTATTCCTAGAGAGGCTAGTTGATTGTCCAAGGCATTCTGGGCCCTGACATGGTAGCTCTAAGTGCACCAAAAGGCAATTGAAACCAGGTTGTAAGCGTCATGGTAGGTTCCATAATGCCAGGAATTTCTTGCCCAAGTCAAAAAGCTCAAAAGGCAGGAAAGCCATTAACCAGATTAACTGATTTGATGGATTCTGATCAAACAGTTAATTGAAAATGGGTTATAGCTGCTCCAGTTTTCCATTTGGATTTGATTCCTCCTTGCAAACTGACGCTGATAAATCAACATAATCTGAGAGTCACTTGATACAGCCTTATTTATCAGAACAGTCACCAGAAATTGGTCACACGAGGGTTCTTTGCAAACTGGGCAAGGTACTCTCTAGACAATGCAGAAGGAATAGGAGCCAAGGATCCAGGTGGTATTGCTTAGTCAAATTTTGGTATATATGGTAAACTTTTCACTGTTCAATTCTTAAGAGTTGAGTCCTCCCTAAAAATCTTTACTCAAATAAAACCAAATATTGTACTGGTCTAACTTTATTTTATCATGCATCCTGTAGTTGGCCTGCTGCGCTACATCCCCTATACTTTGATTCTAAGTCAAATTATCACTGGAAGACAGGGTGCCACCATCAGCACTTTGTTGTCGTCCCTTCTCAATAGTAATCCAATGCCCCAGAATCTTAGGTTTTTCCCTACTGTATCTGAAGCTGAGATACTTGCTCCTTCTCAATGTCCTGAATTCTATGCTGAAGACACCTTGATTCTCTCCCAGGCAATTTATCTAGGGCTTTTTAGTTAGGGTTAATCATTTTTCTAAATCCTAGTATATCTTTTGGAAATTTTAAAAAAAGTATTTGAAGCTGCGTTGGTGGTTAATCATTAATTCCATGTGGATTTGGGTGATTATTCCCCACCACATGGGGACAGCTTCCTACTATCCAACCATTTCTGTCACAGCAAGTGCTGGTTAAGTTTTTGTACCTAGCCATAATTACATTTATTTGTAGTTTGAGTTGTTGGTTGCAGTGTTGGGCTATTTTCCTCATCAGTGCCCTGAATCCTGGCAAGATGGTGGGTTGTTTTATACTGGGATTGGGAACCTGCTCAAGTTTGAGTTTGCTCTGTTTCCAGATGAATCAATTTCATCTATCTTTATGGCCAAGAGGACTGGGTACCCACCATACTTCCAACAGCAGTTTGCTGGGTGTTGAAACAGCAGGCTTGACCCATCAGCAAGGTTCCAAGCAAGCGAGTTTGTATCCTGCAATCCGATTACCCGGCCACTTGAAGCCAGACATAAAAGTCAACTCGAATTGCCAAATCCAACAGCATGAACAGATGATGATACTTTATGGTGGATACCTTGTTTTGGCGCTTGACTCATTACCAGGATCAAGCCACCCCCTTCACCATCCAGCCGTGTGATCAACACAATCATGTTTCTGTTATCCTTGATTCACAATGACTATATAATCACTATCTCTCAATAAAGATTATTATCTAGCTTCTAAATATTTTTCCCCTTGTAACTCTGCTAAAACAGCACAGTTACACAATAGGGGACTGAAATCCAATATTATGACATCATTCCTAGCATCTTAGAGATTATTTTTCCATACTGCATGCTAGAGATGATGTCATGATACAGGATTTTGGTTCCTCAGAAAACTGTTGCCAGAATAAGATGGGTACAAAATGCTGCTGTAATTTGAGCCACACAGCGCTGGATCTAACCTGCACGCTTCCTAGGCATGTTCAAGGGATTGAATGACAGGATGTGCCATCCCAGCGGTTAGCTTGGCCACTGGATTTATGGATAAAGTGATCAGGAAATTTGATTGAATTCCTTGCTGCTCATGTGCACCCAAGCTGACATCGCTGGCAGCCAGATTCACTGGTATACAGGTCAGTTATCCCAGTTTCCATCTCATCAACTTGATCTATCATGGTACCCACATCATTTCCAACCCAGTTATTTCTAGGAACAGGATTCTGGCATCATCAGGGCATTTTAAAAATGAGTTTATGTTTTGAAATGTGTAGAACGATATCATAATGCTGGAATTAGGTTCCTAGAAACGATGGCGGGACCCACATTGGGCGAGTCCTTGTGACGTCCCCCACCCCCCTCAGCCATTTCCTAATAAAGTTTTGGTTTTTAAAAAAATGGTGACCCACATTTTTTGACGGGAACCTCTGGCACCGACCAGGTTCCAGGAGTTTGCCAGGGATACCCCCTGTCTGGAACAGTTTGGCTCGGGTTCCTTGCCCAGCCATCAGGCGAAGGTGATGGGGTGCGACCACCCATGCACGTAGTATTCTCGGCGCTGGGATAAACCGTCCCCGACCCGTGGATTGCCAGGTGGTCCCAGAACCTTTGTGCAGAAACCTCTCTTAACTTGGGGTCATGGGTTTAATCGGATCGATTCGATGGATAAGGGTTGGTTTACTATTTATACTGGGTGGGGTGAAAGGTATGGACCCCTATCCTAAACCATTGTATAGGCTTGATTAGGGCTGCTTCGGCCAGTTTCTGGCTCTAGATCACTCCTATCAAACATTTATTTTAAAATGTTCAAATATACTATAATTTCGCTTTAGCTATAGCGGCTATCAGCCGGAAGCCAGCCGGGACTGAGCCGAAGCATCCCTAGGCTTGATTAAGAAGTTGATCTATCTATTCGAGTAATTTTAACTGATATAGTGAATTTCTATATATCTTTTGAAGGCTGGCCTTGGATTTAAGTATTTGACTTTAATAGGGGTGTTAGTTTCAGGGTTGATTTAACTTGCCACTGGTCGTTGAAGGACAGAGTGTATAGTAGACATGAACCAAGCTTTTAATATTGATTATTGACCAAACTCTTAATTGATAGGGGTTATGATGGCTTTGCCTTTGACGCACCGCTTTAATTTATTAAAGTAAAATTGGTTTTTATATCCATGTTTAAGGATGTAATGAATTGATTGCTGTGTTCAACAGAACATGGGACCGAAAAGACAGCTCTTGAGTGTCCTAATTTCGAGGGGGTTATGGAATTTTCTCGAAAGCTATCTCGCCAGAGCAAGTGGGTGTTTAAGTGATCCATGGGGTTTGCTAAATAGTAGAGTTTGTATGGTGCTTAGCTTATCCTTGGAAATCAACCCAATCCACAGTGCCAAGCTACAGGATAGGGTTGCGGCGGATCACCTCCGGCTAGTTTCCGGATTATGGCGCCAGAATAAAAATTAATTATTATAAAAGTAATATTCTATGCTACGACCTTTGCTAAGCGGATATAATCCGGTAGGCGTGCAGAAGTGGTCCGCCACAACCCTAATAAAGGATGTATGTAATATTTGATGGGAAGGGCTTCTAATGGAGATCAAATTTAGGTCCATGACGGTGTATAATCGATGTGGCACTCCCAAAATAGCTAAGGAATTGTCCTCAGGCCTGTAATGCAGCTTGAATCAATTTAATTGTGTGGATATATAATCTTGTGGTGGAATAGCTGGAGAATTGACTCAAGCTTCTTTGGAAAGTAAGCCTTTTGAAATGCGCTTATACCAGAATGGCCCTTTGATAGAAACCGCTATTGGCTTTATGACGTCATCGGTGGCCAGAGCCCTAGTTATGAAGCTGACTGCCAAGTAAATGGAACTAAAGTAACTATAATAGTGCCATCACGCAAGTCAGATATAAGCCACTGACCCAGCATTGAAACATTACCTTTAACTTGATATATTCCAAGGTAATCATCATTTGTCTTTTTACTTGTCATGGCCTCCGAAAAGGATTCATGAATTCAGCATATTATTTTATACAAGTACATTTCCCGAAGTGATTACAGCAAATTTATCCCAAATTATAAATATTTTTATACGGGTTTACCAAGCTCCCCCATTTTTATTGTCTATTTTGCTTGTTAGTCAAACTGATTAAGTTACTATTGAGTTTTATTTCACAAGGCAAGCCGCTTTGTATGGTCTTTTTCGGGATTCCTATTCTCACTTGGTTCCCAGACAACTTTAATCTTTAACTACAACTCTTCCTACAGTTGTAACGGGTCAGTTTCAACGCTCAAAACTGGTACTTTTGCATTTCGATCACTTGTGCTAAACGATGGAATGTAAAGCCAAGATATTTTCAATGTATCACAAAGCCATTAGCTTAATATTCTAAGCGCTAAAGATAGTATAATTGTATCTAATAGTAACTGGGCCTGCAGTTCGCAATAACCAAGGGTTTGGGCTCCGTTTTCTGCTCCATTAAAAATTCGAAGGGGGTTTCCTTTCAAATAGCTGTAATTTTCAACTCAAACGTCACTCGCCTGTAAGGCTGAATTGTCCAGTGTATTTCTATAGGAGGCAATAAGAAAATTGCAGCCTCGCAAATCTTTTAACAGAAACAAATATCAGCCCAAAAAGCACTTATTTTTTAATTAGCTTAGCCAGTTATTGACTTATGAAAGCTTATTTTGCCATATAGCGCTGGTTTTCAATGAACTGCCGGCCAGCGTTTTGATTTTAATTTTTAAACTTTTTTCATGCTTTAACTTTCACCAAGGTTTGTCTAATGAATGGAATCGGGATCGTTAAAACTTCCCCCTGGAAAATAGATCAGGCCGAGTATACCAGATATAGTAAAATATTCCAGAGCCAGACTACCAAGGCCTGTCTCAACGGAACCCAGGCAAGGGAGCTCTTTCTCCAATCAGGGCTCCCGTCCCACATACTGTTTCAGATTTGGAATCTGGCCGACACCCAGCGCAATGGACAGTTGGACGTTAACCGCTTCGCAATCGCCATGCATCTGATCTTTCAGAAGCTGGCTGGTTATCCTCTCCCATTGCAGCTGCCGCCCGAGTTAGCGCCCGAATCGATAGCAAAGCAGAATGGTACCATCGAATCGCCGGAAGAAACCATCTCCGAAGAGGAGTGGCAACGTGTTAGAGAAAAGTATCGGGCCGTCTCCGGCTGGCTGGCGAGCTCTAAAGCCGTGCAGGAGGCAAGGGAAGCCGAATCGAAGCATTTGGACGCCCTTGAGGCTCAAGTATGTGACAATAAAGTGGTTGACCAACTTTCGGAAATTGATGAACAAATTAGATCCACCCGCATGGAGATCTTTTCAGTTCAAGATGCACAGGAGCACGGGTATAGCATAGCCACTCAAACTCCTGCTGCCATCTCCCTCCCTAATGTCGGCAATGATGCCATATCACAGAAAGCAACCCTCATGCTTCAAAAAAGAATACAAGCCCTTCAAATGAAGTCTCCTTCTATCCCTCCTGACGCCCAACAACGCATCGACGCCTTTAAACTCAAACTGGAGGCCGAGCTTGGAGACAACAGGACAAGAACCTTAGATGGCTACAAACTCTCAAAGGCCAGGTTCATACAGCGAGCCTCTACTTATCGCGAAAGGTCCCAGGAAATAAAAACCCTTACCCGTGAGGCCAATCATTGGTCGGAAGCAAGAAACGTTTCAACCTCTGAAATGAAACAGTTCCTGGGGAGCCTCTCCCAACCATCGATTCCTCAAAGAGTTGAAAATATTACTGTAGCCCGTCCAAACCTCCCTAGTCGATCGGTACCTTCAGTTGTACTACCCTCTTCCCCAAAGGTGCCCAAAAAACCCAACCTGCCGCCACCCTTGCCAAAAAAGAAACCACCCAGGAATATCCCACGAATTTCTCCGCAACCTGCCCCACAACCAGCCTCAGAGCCATCCCCGCCCAATCAGCAAGATGAGCTGTCACTTATTGCTCAAGCATCGCGCCTGGCAAGAGAAAAGGCTCGGACTATGGAAAGGGCTAATTCAACCAAGCTTTCGCCAAACCTCAAACCAAAGCCCAAGGAGGTGGTTGATCGGGGCAAGCTTACCGCGGTTGCGAAACAGACCATCACTAAAGACGAACAGCAACGCCAATACGAACAGCAGGCCGGTCCAAGTATCAGGGATATTCGCGCTGCTGCTCGCTTGGCGCGGCTCCAAGCTTTGGAAAATATTCAGGCGGTCGATACTCCCAAATCACCCCTACCTGTTCTCGCCAAGCCCAAGAATCTTCCCCATCCAAAGATGCCCAAACCCAAACCCCCCGTTGCCTCCAAGCCGACATTTGTTTCCAATGACACTCCCTTGCCTGATAGAGTTATCCAACCCCAAGAAGCACATTCAGAAGAAGTTTCACAGCTCGAGACGGCATCAAACCCAAGTCCTCTCCATGAACTCAAGGCAGATATTTCAGATCCAGAAAACACCGCACTTGGGTTGACAGCGTCCGAGACTGTAGCCAAAGCTGACTCTGTTCCAGACCACGATAACGAAGCCCCACCTGAAGAAAGCCCTCCTTCAGACGTTCGCTTTACCGCAACTCCAGAACCTGAATCATCCGAAGAAAGCTCCCCGCCTATTCAGTTTGAGTCTACACTGCTAAGCTCTGCGGTTTCCTTGGCTTCGGCCGACACCTCCGATACTTCCCCACAACTTCTAAACGTGGAAGCACCCTCAGAAGCGCCGCAACGAACAACGGTTATTTATGAGTTCACCAGTGATGATATTTCCATTATCCCTGGTCAAATCGTACTAGTGGTTGGGTTCCCACCTGACGGGCCAGGCTGGTGTTTAGGCTACATCGAAGGGACTGTTGAAGAGCCGCACTGGATCCCCAGCTCCTATCTCGACTTTAGTGTGCCAGAAGAACCCGACACCCAGTTGTTTACGCTGCTGGAGGACTTTACCGCCGAAGTAGAGGACGGGACACAGCTTTTCTCAGTCAATCTGCTTGTTGAAATCCTCGACTCTTCCGACCCCGATTGGTATATGGCACGCCACCCCGAAACACAAGCGCTGGCTTATCTCCCTGCCGATATTCTCTCGCCTCAAACCACTGCCAACCATACCAACCCTTTCTCTCTCGAAGGATCCACCAATGGCGCTACCCGGACTCAAGGCTACCACTCCGACAACGATACTTCCTCCTCGCGCAATTCTAGTTCCAACCACAAGTCCAGCTCTTACCATCATCTCCCGCTAGGCTCCTTTGATTTTGGAGAGGATATGGGTGCCATGAACGTAAGTCCTACATCTCTGCAGCTAACCTTTAGTCGCAGCATCGCCAGGGCTGGGCAAGCCAAGTCGATCCTGCTTTCCTCGCCAGCCTTTCAAAGGAAGAAATCAAGCGCCACGAAGCTGTCCATGAACTCATCGCTACTGAAAAGCATTATCTACACGACATGCAGTTGATATTGGATGTGTTCTATCTACCCCTTGAGTCCCAAGGCGACAAGGAGCAGCTTGAGCTTCTGTTTTCAAATCTCCCTGACCTGATTGTCATCAACACCATGTTCTTATCCCAGCTAGAAGGCGCTTCAGCCGATCAGGTGGGAGTTGTGTTTCTTGACCACGCATCTGCATTTGTTGCATATGGCACCTATTGTGGCAGTCACGCTGCTGCCTCACGCTATCTCCAGCACCCTCCTCCTCAACTAGCTTCCTTTCTTGCCGAGGCACAGAAAGAGCCACGTTGTCGTATGCTCTCCCTCACTTCCTTCCTTCTGCAGCCAGTACAGCGCATCACCCGGTATCCCTTGCTGTTAAGCCAGGTAAGGCATAAGACAATTTACGCTCACCTCTAGATTTTGAAATACACATCTGCCGAGCACCCAGACTTTGAGAGGTTGACCCAAGCTGTCCAAAAGGCGAAATCGTTGCTGGATGAAATCAACAGCTGCGCTCGGGAAAGCGAGGATGCCCAGCAGCTGCTGGAGCATAAACAAGCAATCGATCTTTCCTCATATCCCGACTTCAATCTGGAAGGCATGACACGTCAAATGGGCCCAAGGCGCGCCATCATGGATGGTCCCCTCGCCAAGCAGAAGTCTGGAAAGCAGCTCCATGGCTTTCTCTTCAATGATATTTTTATTCTCACCCAGCCGGCCCCGCCCTCCTCCCCCCATCGCTTCGTCTTATATAGAACAGTAGCCTCTTTACTTATACCCCCACTAACAACCATTCAGCCCATACCCCTGGCTCGGCTTAAAGTACGTGATGCTCAAACCACCCAAGGTCGCAGAGGCATATTCTCCCCCTACGGTAACGCAACCCCCTCTGCCCATGGCTTAACCCTTCTTTAGATGAAAGCTGCTTCCAACTGGTCTACGCCAAAGATATCCTAACCCTCAAGACCGCCACCCCCTCTACCACAAAGAAGTGGATGTCGGAATTCAACAAGGCAATCCAACTCGCTGTGACGGCTGACAGGCGGCACCCCGGCTACTGAAGCTTCCCTACAATAATCCATCAACTCCCTCCCCGCCAATCAGATCCCAAAAAGTCATTTTAATTTAGTTGTGCCCCTTCAGCTCTTGAATAGTTTAAATAAAAGATTAATTCTTTCTCTCCATAATTAAAACCACATAAAGACGATACTTAGCTTTGTTACTTTTGCACAGGACAATCATACATGGGGCTAACAACCCAAGCCAACCTCTGGTGCTGCTTCGATAGTTGAGTGCAGATCAACACAACTACCTGAAAGATCTGCCTTTACGGTAGGTATCTGACCCCTACCTTTGGCGACACCTTAAAGTTGATAGTTCAACGCCAACTTCTTCATCAACGGATCTATACAGCTCAAGGGTAGCTGCACCACCCCAAGCAAAGTTATACAAACCCCAAGAACATATGCCAACTAGAGTAGGGACGACCACCAAAATCAACACAACTGGTTTCATGGCCAAGCCTTGCCCGTCACAATTGGTTTTGTGGCTTTGGCAGTTGGGCACAGATCATTTTGTGACCTTCACGTCGCATCACAGTCCACACAGCTCTGTTTTGGGTTTTCAGGGGGCAGGCCACAACCGCAACTGCTGCATTCCGTGCCCGCTCCTAAAGCCACAAAGCATATCGGCATGGACGCGATGCGACGAGGCACAGCCGCATGCGGGTTTGTGCCGCGTCCGATCATAAGTATACAGACCATGCCTTCCAATCGGAATAGATATCTACATACTTTTTACCAGCCTTTTACCATGATCGTCTAAAGCCAACTGTGGTACGATCAAAGCTATCATCGCAAGATAATGGCAGATAAAGCTTTGATGGATCTTGGTTAAAAGTAAGATCCAATAGCTGGACCTGCTCTGATCTTATATCCTGTGCCTTGCACAAAATGATATCATACGTCTCATCTTTAAAAACCCCTTTTAATTTTACATCCTGTGCCATGCACAAAACAAACCTATCTGTTCCATATTTGAAAACACCTTCTGTTGATATTTTGTGACCTACACAATGGAGTGAGGCACAGGTTATGACCTACTCCAAAAGTTGCAAACAGATCCATCTAGATTGTTTTGTGACCCAATCCAAAACATAAAAAACCTGGCTTGTGACTCTGTGTTCACACAATTGTTGTTCCCGTCCCTACCCCAATACCAACCAACAGCATCAGAACCCCCAATCTGGCCATCATCTAGAGCACCAAACCTCGCGTTAGTTGCTATCCTGTTCCAATTTCAAACGGGTACCAGATTTCCACTACTGCACATAACAAACTCCTCACCAGCGGTTCACTTTCTCACATCAATCTCAAATACTGCAGGGCTGATCTCAAGATGTCCAGGCAAGATATTCAGAACCTGCGTCACCAGAGATATTTCTGGTTTAAATCAAAGTATTAGCCTCCCAACAAGTTTCCACAGCAGCTGATCTTCAGCCAATTGTTGTTCCATTGACTGAACTCCTGACATGTCTGATCCTGCTATAAATTCCTCATAAGTGCTTTGTTTAGCCTTGCAGTAGATCAAAGGGTTAAAATAAACTCTACCTGCCAATAAAAGCTATACCATGACTATCTAAAGATCCTTTATTTTTTAGATTTACTGGCTTAATTTTAAAACTTTACCTTTTCCAAGGCTAATCAAACCAAGCTTTACCACCAGAAAATAAAAAAACAGCACAATACCTACAATTTGTGAGAGAGGGGGCTAAACTGACTAAGTTTGGCTCCCATCCCAGAGGGACAAACTACCAGGATACTATCCAGTGAATCACCAGAATTGCTGCTCTAAAGGGAGACCACAAGGAGGACACTATGGACGGCTGAGGGAAGTATAAAAAGTTCCAAGGCCTGCTGTTAGTCCTGGTCAGGAATATATTCCCCAGACTCATAAAAAAGCGGGCAGGTGCAGGCAAAACCTCTCCAAAACTTGGAGGACCTGGCCCACACTGTGGACAAGCGTTTTGTGCTGGCTTTTTACAGCCAAAACTTCTCCCCTTTTCTGGATTCCCCTTCAACTATGAAGGAGATTTTAATCCAGCTAGATCGGTTGCTTTCCTGGTGCTGTCCTGCCCTGAAACAATTGGCAGGACAACATGAAAACACAACCCCCATTTTACTGGGTTTGCCTAACCTGCAGCCCAGGAAATTTGGGGATAAAATTCCACAATTAGTGGAATCCTGGCCAAACAGTTCCTCTGGCTTAGGGGTCCCTTAACTTGAAGAAAATGGTTCTGGGGCCATTCCAGTTGTGACATTGAAGGCAGGAATTAGGATTAATGCTGGGCCTGAACCCCTGGAATGCACCTAGCCAACCAGGTTGTTGTTTCTCACACTTGGGCCCGCTGCCCCTATTTCTTGGGCCCAGGCTATGGATAGATTAGGCCACTACTTCTAACTGGTCCCCTCTTTTGTTGCTTTCCAAAACCCCCTCTTATAACGCCCCCTGGTACCATCACCCCTCTTATGCATATAATGGAAGCAAGGGCCATCAGGTCCCTTGCTTACCAATTCTAATTGTCAAATAAAACTCCTGATTTTTCAAATTTATTTGTATTTTTGTAGTTTTATTAGATAACAGAGATTATTGTTCTGACTCCTGCTGCCGTTTCCTCCTCCCACTCTCCTTTGGTCTGCCTTCCTTGCCACCCGTCTGGCCAGCTGTCTGTCTGCCCGTGCTTTCTTGTTGAGATTCAATCCAAGAGGATCCAAACTCAGTTCAAAACCTTGGAAGAATCCTAGTTCTTACAGTCTGTCTGCCCAAAGGGTTTTGTTAAACCCTTCTTCTGCAGAAATGTTATCATCACTACTTAAGCTACTTATGGTGACTATAGCCCCCATCTTTCTATTGTTATGGACCACAACCCCAGGCATTTGAAATAGACTTTCCTTGGCTGCAACACATTCTACTTCCAATCCTGGCCTGCTCTACAATCCTCTTTCTTGTTTGATCCAAGTTCCCACCATTCTTAACACACTTGTTGAGTTGTCTTGGGTAGGTCTTTATCCCAAGGACTTCCCACAATTTCCAAAGTCAGGGACTGATGAATCTCATTTCCTGGACTCACACAACACCAAGCTTATGCCAGTTCCAAGCCACTCTCTCCCCCTTCCCGCACCAACTTCCTTCCATGGATCCAGATCTCCCCCCCACCTGGGATCTTTCTCTGTGGTTGCTTACTGGTGCCTTGATTATGGGCTTGGACACCTATTTTCCTCCCTTGTCTTGGCCTGCCTCCTCTGGGAGGCCTGTTAGGGCGGCCATTCCAGTCCTGCACTGGATGGCATCCTGATGGATGGTTCCACCAGGATGGGAGCCAGACTTTGTTAGCCTAGCCCCCCTCTCTTACAAAGTAGGCGTTAAACCCCATCTACTCCAGGCCAATAAGCAACCAAGGGGTGTGTGTGAGGATGTGTTCCATAACTATGGGTGCTAATCAGGGACTGGAGTTCTTTTCTTTCAGCTGGAGAAGAGAAGGCGTAAGAGCTTCCAAAACCACAACCAAAGGTGTAAGATAGGGGGTTAAACTAAATAAGTTTGGCTCTCATCCTGGTGAAACAAATCACCAAGATGCTGCCCAGTGGATCACTGGGACAGCCGCTCAAAGAGGAATAGTTGAATGAAGTAGGCATTCAGTCTCATCAACATAAGACCAGTGAGCAACCAAGGCGTATGGGTGGGGACGTGAGTCAGAACCTCAGGTGCCTGCAGAGGGACAAAGTTGTTTCTCTCCAGCTGAGGGGGAGGAGACACAGAGTCTTACTCCACAGGGGGAACATGCAAGTCATGGTCAGGGGAGTACAATTCCAGGTCATCAAAAGTCAGGCTCTTTACCAGAGCTTTCCCTGAGATGAGGAGACTACTCAGAAAGTGCAGGAGACTGAAGGGGTCATCACCCACAAGGCGCACAGAAGAGGAGATTTGGACCCTAAGATCTGGGGAACTGGACCAAAGGTGCAGCAGAAACAGAGCCAAGGAAAACACCACAAACTTGAGAACAGAGAGCATCATTTTTGAAAACTCCAGAAAATTTGGAGTCCAAAGGTAGATTTTTCAAGCCCTTCATTTATAGAAATTTGGTTAACTTGGGTGGTTACAAGCAAACTCAAGTAAA